>BLKR01011615.1:0-29797 GCA_011170035.1 Teleogryllus occipitalis
GTTCTGCAGCGCTTGGATGGTTTTAACCTGGTTGATTTGGGCAAAGTTGATTTCCACTAAGTATAGACCTAGTGAATCGAACATTTTCTTGCCGTTTGGGTCTATGCGTGGTCGCTTCATTTCTGAAATAAAATGTACAGTCACACCCTGCGATTCTATTTCCTCCTTAAGGGAGTTTATGTCTGCTCCACCCTCTAATCCTCTAATAACAAGTTTGTGCCGGCGCTCTTCAGTGGCCCGGCGGAAAAAGTACTGAGCATGCCGGTTCATGCTCTGCATCTTTTCTAGCTCTAGGATAATGGTTTGGTGGTCTTTGATGCAAGCCGGTTTGAGTGTGAAGAAGGCTGGCGTAACAGTACCTCGTAAGATTTTAGTTAGTTTTGGTTTTAAAAGTTTTAAGATGGCCTGGGTGTCGACGGGCATCTGTATGCAGATTTCCCCTACCACTTTGCGAGAGCGGAGGGCGGGGGCACGCACGGTTTGGGAGGTGGGGGTGAAGCCAGCAGGGGAGCCAGCAGGGGGTGGTGTGGGCGGGCGCGGAGCGCTCGGGGGGGCGGATGCTTCTCTTGGCGTTAAAACCTGGTAGCGGTTTGAAGTTGGCAGTGCGTTAAGGTGCAGCCAGGCTTGGGATGGGAGTGGCTTCGGGGCGCTGAAGGTCCGTCCGACCATCTCCCAACCATCAGCGCGCTCCTGCTCCGTGAGCGTGATGGCGGCTGGGTCGGTTGCTGTAGGCAGCGGCGAGGTAGGGGCGGCCGAAGGCGGCGAGGCGGAAGGCGGGGGCGGTGACGCAATCATTTTGTGGGGGTTGGTCTCGGGCGAGCTAGGGGACTCGTCCGACTGGCGTGTGGGCTGAGAGGGCTGAGAAGGGGTGCAGGGGTGAGGGGTGAGTTCGTCAGTAGCAGCGGGCGCCTCAGCGGGGCGTGGAACAGACTCACCGAGTTGAATTTGGGTGGTGAGTGTACTGCACTTTACAGTGGCTTCTTCTGCTGCGGCTCTCCTCAGTGCGCTAATATCTTCGTGAAGCGCTGGGTCTGCTCGTCGTAGTATCACACATGTATGGCCAAGGGCATCGTCCAGGTAATGACAGGCGCGGCAATGATTTCGGCGTGGGAGTGAAAGGGACCGATTTGTTCTCCGTTTCATGCGAGTGCGCGACAGAACCGGGCTAATTGTAGGTGATTCTATCAGATGTTCTTTGCGCGTGTCCCGGGGACAGGCATTGTCTGGTTCGGTGCACTTTAAATCCTCCAATGTTAATAGAGTGCCTGCAACTAGAGTTTGTTTCTCTTACAAAGTTAATGATTGCAATAGTAGCTACGCTCGCGTAACACTTAACGCGTGCCGGTACACTGGGTCCGTCGGCGCAGCAGTAACACGGTTGGTCAGTCTGCACCCCCCGACGCGGGAGCAAGCCAGCACGCCGCACCAAGCCAGCCCCCCAGAATCAGAGTTCCCAGAACACAGCACAAAAGAAAATCAGAACCCCAGAGAACCAGCAACCGAAACCAGACGCACAAAGCCTCCAAAAAGGCACAAGTTCAGTCCTCCGCGAGGCGCTCCACCGATCAGCGCGCCAAACAGCGCGAAAAGTCAAATCCAAAGCCAGAGAACGCGCGCCGGGCGCGAGCTCAAACAAAAAGCTAGGGAACAACACAAAGAAAATTAAGCGCACAAACACCGGGAACCGTGCACAAACACTGGAACGAATGAGGCGCGCGAACGAATGAACGAAAAGCGCGAACGAATGAACGAATCCACCTGCTTAAGTATTGGGAATTGAGGATATATATAGTCGTTTTCGTAGCGTCAAAGTTGCTAAGCGGTCTGCTTCTTTTCGAATTAAGTATGATTTATAAGAACTACCCGTTTTAAATGCAACTCGAATTTTGTGTATATTAGATGTATCTTCATCGAACAAGAATGTTAAATGTCAATATTATCTTAAGTTCTATGATATATTGCTACGTCATTCAAGTCATGTAATTTTTAATAGTTTTAAGTTTCAATGAACAGTTACCAGACTGCTAGCGCGTCGTCCCGGCGACTTTTCGAACTGCGATGAGAATGTTCTGAGTTCTGACGGCTCAGCCTCTGCTGCGGGTGAGACTTATGAACAAGCCCATTGTCAGAAAGACTGCTCTCAATTATCGTTAGTATACCGACTTGGACTAAAAAAGTTCTATCTTTAAAACTACATTAAAAAATTCCTAATATCATATGCATATTTTTCTCTCATATTTACTGTCAAAAAAGACGGGATCCCATCCCTCCAAGGATGGGATATTTGCTAGAAACTCACAAAGATCCCGTCGAGGTAGATTGGTCCACGTCCTGACGGGGGGATGCAGGGAGGGCTCTCAAGTATTCCTTTCTTTCACAAGTCATTTTTCTTCTCCCCATTGTTCATTATCATTATTTAATAACATCCTGTTTCTATTCTCCCTCTTCTTGGCTTTCACTGGCTCCTTCTGTATGTTGAACGCCCACCCATGTGTTTGCCGTGCATGGCGACCCGTGTCGGAGGGAATGTATGTCCTGGCGGTTGAGGGGTCTGTCTGTTTCCCAATTACTCTCCTCGTGCTACTTTTTTCTTGGCATCCAGGGATACGTGTTTTTCCGTATTTTGGGGAACATTTCTTGTAGGTCTCAATACACTTGCTTTGGCCACGGACTCTTCTAGACGTGCGGTCGAGAGCTAACTCACTCGCGATCAGTCGGAACGGACTAGGCCCTGTATCGAACTTCAGTGTGAGCGGGGGGATCCACGGCGGTTCGGCGCTGAGTTATTCCCCCCACTATATCTCCGTGGCAACCCTGGCACTCCGATGGAGTGTCCCCTTGTTGGGCTCCGTGGTGGGTGGGGACCACGGGGATGAATCTGAAATCCTCTTAATGGATAAAAAACCTTCCCCCCGCCCTCTTCCGCAAGGAAGAGATTTGTTGGTGAAACTGTAAATCTTGAGTTATTTTTGTAATAACTGTGATAGACCTACTAAACTCGGTTTTCTCGTCATGGTGTGTAAAAATGATAACGAAACAATGAAGTGTCAGTCCGATCAAACTTGTCAGAGAAATCGAAAAGTTCGGCAAATTTCAGGCGGTGGTTCGTCAAAGAAACGGCACAATCCTTTTCGAATGTCGCTCTGACGAACAGATCACCAAAATCACTGATCTAAAAGAAATAGCCGGCCTCCAGGTGCATGTGTCCGCCCACCCGACCTTAAACCTCTGCAAGGGTGTGGTGAACCATGAAGACTTTTCATCCGAATTGGAAGAAAACTTGAAAGCTTTCTTCCAATAATATGGTGTGTCCGACATTTACAGGATCCAGCGAAGAGTAAATGGGGTACTCACTCCTACCTCAACGCTGATACTGACTTTTGACTGTCCATCTCTGCCAGAGAAAATAATATGTAGTTTTTACAATCTCCGTCAAGCAGTATGTTCCAAACCCTCTGCGTTGTTTTAAATGCCAGAGGTTTGGCCACACACAACCTTGCTGCATCAGCGCCGCTGTCTGCGTGTACTGTGGAAGGGAGTCTTGTAACGACTAACTGCTCCACAGATGCAAAATGCGTGAACTGTAGTGGAAAGCACAAATCAAATTCTAACCAGTGCCCCATTTTCTTAAGAGGAAGGGAGATCCAGAAGGTCATGGTCTCTGAGAAAGTTTCATTTCCAGAGGCACGACGTCGTACCAGACGTACCAGACGCGACGCCTTACTAGATGCGAAACCCCATGGACATGACTCGAAGCTTCGCTGACACCGTGGGTCAACAGAAGAAAGTACATTCTGAAACCTAGACACCTGAAACCTCTGTGCGCGATGCTGGCTGTCAGGTGTCCTTTGATGACATCTGCGGAGATGCAGATCCCAAATATATTGTCCAATCAGAAACAAAAATGGAAACCAAAAGCATAAATATTTCGACAAACACAAACGGATGAAGAGAAACCGAGGCCGACAGGCCCTATTGCTAGATCTAGGTTGCCTGTCTCAAAGGACCGTGGTCTCCCAATACATGCGGCCATCTCTAGCAGTAGTCCAGATGGCTCTGCAGGGAATGAGGAACTCCGCTTGATCCAACCCATTACTCTCCAACAGAGAAGGAAAAAGAAACCCGATACATAATCCACCCTATAATTTAAAAAAAATAAATAAAAAACTAAGAACAAGAAATAATGGCTCTCCTCTCATGGAACTTAAATGGCTTACGTACCCGTTTGGATGAATTGTAATAATGTCTATGCATAGACGAATGGCAATAATGCCTATGCATAGACCCGTGGTTATATGCCTGCAGGAAACACATCTCCGTTCTCAACACTCCCTCTCTCTACGCGGCTTTTGTTGCTATAGGCAAGACGTAGACGATGGCCTCCGCGCCAATGACGGAGTCGCCACTTCTATCACAGACTCTCTGATATCTAAAGAAATAGACATACAAACCACTCTCCAGATATCTTGCGTTCGTGTGAATTTCCGAACTTTTTCTGTTACCATTTGCAACGTTTATATCCCGCCTGGACAAGTGTCGCAGAGAGAACTGGATGATGTGCTCTCTCGGGTGCCCGCACCTTTTCTTATTGTGGGAGACTTCAACGCCCATAACCCTGCCTGGGGTGGCACAAGGTCGTGCACGAGAGGCAGGTTACTTGAAAATATTATAGATAACCAAACCTTAATTCTACTAAATTCTGGCGAAAGCACACAATTTTCCGTAGCTTCTAACACTTTCTCGTCCGTGGACCTAGCTCTCTGTAGTCCCTCTATACAATCTTCAAGTGGACTGCCCTTGGCGACGTAAATGGCAGTGATCACTTCCCCAGTCTGGTCAACCTCCATATTCCCGACCTGAACGTTGCTCGCCCTCCTCGCTGGCTTATCCACCGAGCAGAGTGGGAAACATTCAAGAAAGAAATACGAATATCGGAAAACTGCTCAAACGATATAGATGCTATGGTTGCCCATTTTACTAACGCCGTCCTTCATGCGGCCTCATTCGCCATCCCGAAGTTGTCGGGCCACCCACGATATCCCTCTGTGCCATGGTGGAATGCTGATTGTGCCACCGCGGTCCGTGATTGGAAGAGGGCATTGGCAAAACTTAGTAGGTTTCTAACCATGGAAAACCTAATAAATTATAAAAGATCCCGAGTCAGAGATTGACAATACGCGAAAGTAAGGCTGAGTCCTGGAGAGCTTATATTTCATCACTCTCTTGCTGTACACCCCCTAATATTGTGTGGCGAAAGGTCCAACAGATCGGTGATAGTTAATAAATGTAACTTCATTCTCTGCACTTAAGATGTGTACAATTGTACTCCCTCCATACACATCATACATTACATTTGACTCGTCACACATGATTGTAATTGTACTGTAAGTGACTCAATAAAATATACCTATTATTGTTATTAAGTAACGTACGTGTGTATGTGAATTGCTTGTAGTGAACTGTTGATACTGTGAATTGATGAACGTGATTTCTGCGTCGTGTTGTAATTATAAATAGCAGTATTGCATGAAAATATGTTCCCACCGATAAGAACGTTAGTTTCGACAAAAATAACAGAGTCGTAAATAAAGAGGTAAGATTCCAAGCTCAATGAGGAGAAGCTTGCATATTTTCGTTATTCGAATTCTTTTCTTTTGCAATCTATAAGTCTGGGCACTACAGCATGAGTTTCCCCAGAATATTACACCATATCTCAGGTGGGATTGTACCCTTTCCCTCACAAAAATGTACCGGCAAAATTCTAACTTCCCAACCACGCCGACAAACTTGGACACCCCGCGGCCAGGGATAGTTGCAGGGCAGGGGGAGGGACGCGTTGACCAATCGCTAGAAGGTAGAACCACAGTTGTCTGCGATTGGTGCAACATCCCAAGGGGCAGAAAGAACGCTCTCTTAGGGGGCGGGGGGTTAGTTCGTTTACGTACGAGACGGAAATACCGTCATATTTCCCTGCTGAAGGAGAGATTTTGCCTGCGCTCACGCCACGACGAAAAAATATTTCTAAGCGGGCTTTTCCATCCAGAATTATTGTCCATAGACCTCTAAATATTTATCTTTTTAGCAACAATTATTCTAACTTTTTGTTATCGACTTGTAACTCCTGTCAAACTGCTATTTTAAAATGTTCATTTCAGGCACAATTTGCGGAGCCTTCCCGGCCGTTCTAACGCATATTTCGAATTTGTTTATAAAATTATAAATTGTTGCAAAATTGCTGATTCGCGGTTTTTGGTTCTGGGACATCGGGCGACTCTCCCCCTATAGATTTGCAAAATTTGGAAATTGTTTATAAATTTGCGATTATTGCAAATATTTTTTATTCTCTATTCTAAATGGTGTTTAAATGCGATGCAAAATTCCGGAATCCGATCGGTGCTATCATATTTCGTTCTCGAGATATATGTAATTGTTTATAAGAAATTAACATCTTAGTACACCCCCGTTGTTTGCGCTTAATTCATTTGCTATATACGAGCATACTGAAAAAACAGTTCTCCAATGCTGCCCTTTTACCTGCCACATACGCTTAAAATGCACTTGCTTGTAAACAAATTATGTGGCCAATTTAATTATGCTAAATTCATATTTTTACGGCGACTATGAGCATAACTTTGATTTTGTTTTATATTCTCTTTTAAGTCCTACAATTTGCTAGTCGATATATTAATCACATAGGAAAAAAATTGATTATAAAAAAAAGTATTTTCCAAGGTGCATTACGCCCAAACAATTTGTTTTTGCTTCTCTATCTAAGGGATGTTGAGCAACCGAATAACTGTATTATTAATTTTTGGATGAATGTAGTGTTAAGGTAAGGTAGTGTTAATGTAACTTCATCATCTGTGCACGTCTTCTAGAATTCATTGGGAAATATAGTTATTCAAATTATCGTTTCCATGTTCTTTCGGCAGGACGAAGGACATCATGGATAAGAGCCCAAAATTTATTGCTTATTTATCCTTGAAAATAGATTTTATTACATGAGAGCTTTTTTTTATTTTCAAAATTCGCGTAGTATATGACTTAGTGCAGGGATCACAGAATTTTGAAAATGTGCACAGAATTCACTTCTCCCCATAGCACGTCATACGCAGTTTCAACTCTTTTTTGACGTAAAATAAATAAATAAGGTTTTCAAGTACAGAAAAAATCAGTTTTGTGTTTTGAAAGATCACAGGTGTAGAATCACACATCACAAAATACTTCATTTACACAAGTATAGATATTTCTAAATGAACGTATGTAACTTAACGTTAATATTTTCATTTCAATTTATCATTCAATAAATCACGATCATCGTCCTAAAACTGTCAATTTGAGGTTTTTATGTTATAATATACGAATGCGAATGCATACGAAATCATGTTACATTCTCTCTTCCTCTAGATTAGTAAGTGCATGCAAACAGATTTTTGTTACAAAATTAAACATTAATAGCGGACCTCATAAATATCAATGCGAATTTTAAAATAGTTATTTAAAATTCAGTAAAGTTGCACATTTTTTAAATTCTCACGTTGAATTTACGCTGACATTTGCACATCAGATGAGTACTCTTTTTTCTCTATTTTCTGTATTTAAGACAGGTATTTTGGGCGAAGGAAACGTAAAAAGAACGGCGACTATAGATTGCATTTTTGTCTAAAAACAGGCGTGTTTTAAGCATGTTTTCGCGAATTTCAGGAAAACGAAGCGTCAGATGGAAGAATGTTCTTTACCATTGTAATCGCCATTAAATTTTGAGTTAGGACGCTTGTTTTCAGAAGAGTCGGCGTCCCTTCGAAATTTCCCAAATTCAACAGGGGGGGTCGATGAATTTTTACGTTTGTAGCGAGAAAAAAGGATCGGCTTTAAATACTCATCTCCTAAACGATGGTGAATTTTTCAATTCTGGAAAAAAGGTCCATTTCAAAATTTTATAAACTTTCAGAAAATGCCATCATTACCTCATTGGGACGAAAAATGCGCATTCAGACGCATTTCTCATTATTTTCCACGTGTCCAAAATACAGTCATCTTTGACTGGCTGTATCTCCTAAATTATTCGCCCTACGACGCTGACATTTGCACCGCAGATGAAGAGTACTCTGCTCTTTTTTCTGTATTGTGGACTGGTATTTTATGCGCAGGAAACGTGAAAAGAACGGCGACTATATAGATTGCATTTTTGTCTAAAACCAGGCGTGTTTAATGAATGTTTTCGCGAGTTTCAGGAAAAGGAAACGTCAGATGGAAGAATGTTCTTTACCATTGTAATCGCTAATAAATTTCGAGTTAGGGCGCTTATTTTCAGGAGAATCGGCGTCCTCTCGAAATTTTCCAAATTCAACAGGTGAATGAATTTTTACGTTTTTAGCAAGAAAAAAGGATTGGATTTAAATGCTTATATCTCCCTAGCTGTGGTGAATTTTTCAATTCTGGAGGCAAACTTTTCTTTCAAAATTTTATAAACCTCCAGAAAACACCATCATATGCCTCACTCGGACGAATAGTGTGGCATTCAGACGCATTTCTTAATTGTTGAAAATTTTCCACGTGTCCAAAATAGTCATCTTTGACTGGCTGTATCTCCTAAACTATTCGCCCTACGACGCTGACATCATCACGGCAGATGGAGCGTACTCTGCTCTTTATTCTGTATTTAGGACTGGTATTTTATGCATAGAACACGTGAAAAGAACGGCGACTATATATATATATATATTGCATTTTTTTCTAAAAACAGACATGTTTTATGAATGTTTTCGCGAATTTCAGGAAAATGAAGCGTCAGATGGAAGAATGTTCATTACAATTGTAATCTCCATAAATTTCGAGTTAGGACGCTTGTTTTCAGGAGAATCGGCGTCCTGTCGAAATTTGCGAAATTCAACAGGGAGGGGTCGATAAATTTTTACGTTTTTAGCACGAAAAAAGGATTGGCTTTAAATGCTCATATCTCCTAAACTATGGTGAAATTTTCAATTCTGGAGGCAACCTTTCAAAATTTTATAAATTTTCAGAAAACACCATCAATTGCTTTATTCGGACGAAATTGGCATGCAGACACATTTTCTCATTGTAGTAAATTTGCAACGTGTTCAAAATAGTCATTTTTGACAGGCTGTATTTCCTAAAAATGCGTCTTTATGAGACTGCGTTTTTTTCTGCCCCTTGGAATGTTGTACCACTCGCAGACAACTGTGGTTCTATCTTCTAGCGATTGGTCAACGCGTCCCTCTACCTGGCCGCGGGGTGTCAAAGTTTGTAGGCGCGCTTGGGAAGATAGAATTTTGCCGGTAAATTTTTGTGAGGGAAAGGGTACTTTGGCAAAATATATGCAACGAGCTGCATGAAGGCTGACAGAATGTGAAAGAATTGTGAATTCCTAACATAATGAACTTAGTTTAATTCTGTTATATGATCATTCAATTTGAGGTTTGACTGAATTTTCAGACTTGGACATTTTGTTACTTTAATATCACCTTATTGCAAATATTAACTTTGAATGGAGCATGTGATGCATTGAAACCGTTTTTCCTTCGTTAATTTATTTCCTCTCTTCTTATTAACTTATTAAGGAACCAATTTGAAACTTTTCAGAGCATGATATGGTCAATAACGTCAAAGGCTTTCGAAAGATCTAAAATTATTCTATTTTTCTAACACCAAGTTGTCTTAACACCATTTTTTAACACCAAGTGTGTATAAAGGCAGGTGCACAAGTTTTTAATAAACAATCCGGAAATTCATCCGTACCAGATGAATATTTATTTTTTAGTTTACGGACTATTCTGAGGATTATTGGAAGAAGTTGCGGAAATAAACATTGTGCCGAAAAGTTTTTGGGAAGTGTATGATGTTATTTCAATGTTGTAGTTTTAGTCTCTTTGTCAGATCAGCAGCGATTCTAGAAAAGTGTTGGTTGAAGAGAGTCGCAACTTTTTCCGGATTACTGGCTTCTCTTTTATTAGTGAAATAACCTACTTACTACCGCGAGAATGTTGTACAAGAGAGCACGCGTTTGTGGCGATCACTTTGAGAAACTAATATTTTAAAATTACTTAAAAAAGAGGGTCGAGATGAAGCCAATTCTTAATTGGTTGTAAAAACCGATGAAAATTTCCATCCCGTATGCACAATTAAAAATATTATTATTATGATTATTATTATTTATGTACACGAGTTATCCTAAATTAAAGGAAAGCTTTACCAAGATCTGAGGAACTTTTATTTCCCACATTTCCTTTGTATCTCCTTTGGAAACAATTGATATAAATTTTGAATGAACAAAAGAATAATATCTTAATGTTCTTAATGATTTGAAGTAATGTTACGACACTTCCTGACGCAATGAAAGTGCAATTAGACACTTCCTGACGACATCACTGCAAAAAAATTTGCCTCATACGGCAAAAAAGGAGACTTGAAAAAATTTACTACAGAACGAGACGACCCGAAGACAATCAACTTTACAAACAGACGAAACGGCTATTACATAATGCATTTGTTAGACATGAAATGACAAAATGGAAGAGACACTACGTGACGTTAACCTGAAGCAGCCCCAAAATGTATGGAAAATCCCTAAAATACCAAAAACACCTGGCATCCCCACCTCCCCTATCAAACCGCAAGACAACTACGTATCTACAACTACAACTACAACACAGACAATCGCAGAAAGCCTCGCCTCCTCCTTGTCAACAAAATTTTCCAATTCCATTTCCAATCATCATCCCACACAAGCCATACTAAACTTCCTTATGACCCCACTTCCACCCCCTGCAGCACAGACCTCCATGGACCTTCAGTGACAAAGATGTACGCGACGGACAGAGACTTCTCCACGCGACCAAAGCTGCAGGATCTGACAGAATACTGTAGCGTCGTGCACAAAGGTAATTGCAACGAACGGCCGCGTGGCATAGGCGACGCTAAGGTGCTACGCGAAGCCGTTGTTTAGGAGCGGATGTGACGTCGGTGGAAAGTCCGAGGAGGCCGCGTGGTGGTGGTGGTGGGGGAAGGGCCAGCGTCGGCCCTGCGCGACGCGAAAACTCTCTCTTGGTTCCTAGACGCAGCGGAGTGCGGATCGGCAGACGGGCCAGTCGGCGAAGGTCTGGGTGGGCACGGCCGCGAGCTGGGCGAAGGGCCGGCAATATGTTGCCGTACGGACAGGCAGACTCAAGGACGAGTCGTAAGTAGTTTGCGGCGCTTCACCCCTTGGAATGCAGTGAGATAAGAGTGTAGAGGTGTGATAGCCGCAGCGAAAGATTACACCGTGTAGTGGGATTTAGTAAATTAAATAATTGTATAATAAGGTGGTGGAACTTAGCAATAAACCATCAATTATTTAAACCCACTCTCGTCGGTGTTTCAATTGCAAGCGCATGACGCCACAGACGACGGAGTGATAAAATGGTGGCAGCGACCTGTGTAGTGCACGCCTGAGATTGGCGTCGCCTGCGCGAACCACGTCTGGGGAGACACGCACAGTGAAAGCACGCCGGAAAAGGGGCTCTAGCAAGTCCACGGGTGACTTTGTAGGCACCGAGTGTGTAAATGGGGCCGTATTGTAGGGCGGTGTATGTTTCACCTAGCACCACGAGGCGCAGTCCCGAGTGATAAAATTAGGAGGCGCGACGCACACAATACCAACAGCCGCTCTTAAACACCTGGCAGAAAACGCAATAGACCTCCGTACAAACATATTTAATGCCTGCATCAAACTGACCTACTTTCCGACGAAATGAAAACGTGACCGTAATAATGATACCTAAACCAACGAAAGACCACAAAGACATCAATAGTTAGAGACCCATTAGCTTACTGCTGACGACCAGGAACATTTTCGAATGACTCATACACCGACGACTGACCCCATTTCTGACAAACGTAATCAAAAAGACACAATTCGGCTTCACCGGAAATAAATCAGCACCCCTCCAAACCCTTACGACTGACGATGAACATACCCAGGATTCTTCAAACAAGACAACGACAAGCTCTGTGTTTACTGACAGACTTTTCCAATGCCTTCGACTCCGTAACACATGATCTTCTCCGAGTCAAAATCAGACCCTACGTCCCCAATTTCCTGTTCTCCCATCTCCAAAGTTACTTTTCCCAAATGTCCATTCCTCCAAAGTTACTTTCCTCAAATCTTATTCCAGATCTTGCATATCCACTCCACCAAATCCCATAAATGGGAACACATTCTGATCAATGTTCAGATGTATGGCGTCAATGTTGCTAACATATCACTTAGCCATGAATGCAAACATTAAGACAAATTTTGTTTGTAAGGGGTTTTAGTTGGTACTACAAAATTGAAAACACATTGAAATGGTGCGTTGTGTTTTAAAGTGCTTGCTGAGTTTTTAAATGGCTTACTAAAAATATGAAGTAAATAATTTATAATAATATAGTACTTCTATATAATTCCAAAATAGTAAATTAAAAAAAATCTTTACACTATACTATCTGGGTCCACTATTAATTTAAACTAACTCATGGTTTCGCCTTTGTGCTTTAGGAAATGCTGGTTTGTCCTGCAACAAAAATCATATTGATATTGATTCTTCTTTATAATTTAGTAATTTATATAAAATAAAATACATATGATATGCCCAATTTCAATGTGTTTCGGTTAGAGAATGGTGTTAATGGAAATAGTAATTGACTGATATAAATGGATAATAAGTTGAAATGCAAAATGTTTTCAAATATTATTTATATTATCATTCGATTGAGTTAAAAGTTTTATAACATATATACTATATAAACTTTGATTAAATATTTGACGGATTCCTCTATTATGACTTATTATTCATAAAATATATTTTCCAATAATATCCAATTGTTTGTTTTGAAACTACGTTATTTAAAAATTCTTCTAGATAGCTTAAAAGTGTCAAGTATGTATTATAATTTTCTTATTTTGTATAGTCTGGCAAGGTTCATGTTACGTAATAACTGAAAAATAATTTTAATGGGGGCCAAATTGGAAACTCACAGGATTGCACCCCCTCTCGCCTGAAACTTACGATGCGATTTACGGCGAGATTGGGGACAGGTGAGGATATAACCCCTGGGTGTTTCACGCTGCCGGTTTCGCCTTTGTGCCCCGGTCAAACGCTTATAGCTGGCCGTTCGGAGCCGAAGTGAATAATACTCTCCGGGCAGAGGCTTAAGCTTCAAAAGCCCGTAGCGGTAATCTCAGTCATCAACTGATGTCACTGCAGCGCCTCTAACCGGGAGGTCCTAGGTTCGAGTCCTGACGGCGGCAGGATTTTCGACACTGGCTTTTCAAACTTAGCTAGGGTCTAATTCAGGGGAAGGAAATTCACCGCCACCTCTCGAGAAAACATGCACTACACTAACAGGACTATGACCAAAGCAGTTGACGCTTGGAAACACGAAAAAAATCAATCAATCACAATTATTGCACTACAATATTATTGTTGACTTATTTATTTATTGACAGTTACTATCAATTAGTCGAAACATTTCATTTATTTGTGTACATATTTTATTTTAAATTTCTGTTGGGCGAAGGTCCGTTCCTTCTCTTGAAGGGAATCGCGTCCAACTAAAAGCAAAAAATGGCTTTTTAGTTTAATTTTAAAAAGTACGCTGTATTCTAAACAAGCATGCAAATTCAAATGTTAACATTAATTTCTTTTTTTCGCTGTCTGGAGGAGAATTCTAGCGTGTGGCTGCTGCATCGGTAGTTTTCCGTGGTTTCTCCGATCAACCCCAGGCGAATGCCGAAGCAGTACCCTACAAACGGGCCACGGACCGCACGCGATCCTGTCCTTCCCCTTGTCCTATCCTCTCCTTACACACTCCACCCTAACATGCACTACACTACCACATATTCAGGAGACCTATCCAGGGAGCATAGAGCTCTTCCCGGCTGGGCCTGCCGCTGGTAGAGTCCTGGATAGGGGGAACCCCACTAGCCGACGGTAGGTCGGTGTCGGATCTCACTCTCCATCCAGCGAAAATCACCGCCATCTCCCGCGAAAAAACATGCACTACACTAAGCGGGACTAATGATAACATTAGTTGACGCGCGCGGAAACACGAAAAAATGAATCAATCAATCATTAGAGCGTAGCTTCAATTGGTGTCGCCTGGGCAAAACTAATGGTTTTCTACCCCGTCAAACAAATTAAATATAAAATATTTATTCATGAATAGTTTATATATTATTAATACAAATACAAGTTTATTGGCTCATCACATTAAGAAACTATATAATTCAGAATAACTGAAATATATTTTAGGTAAATAATCCAAAATAAATCTTTCTGGTCAATTATCCTATCTCATCAAATTTTTTATTCACTTTCCCTGATCCTTTGAGCAAATGTTGAAATGGCCCTTTTTCTTCTAGATGTTCTATCATTCTACAAAATATGGAGGGGAATTTACATGAATCCTGGACATTTTCAAAATATTCTCAAAAACGGATTCAATTTTTTCGTTAGATTTCATGTCAAAATAGAGTAAAATACACTTATAAAGATGGCATAAGTCTTATTTTCAGAATTGAAACTTAATTTTCGAAAAATTAAAAAGTTCAAATTTTTCGGCGTCTTCTAAAAGTTCAAAATTGAAAATGGAAATTTTTGAGTAAAATTTGTTCAATAATTAGTTCTTTCATTTCATTTCTTTGAAATATTAAAGAGATTTTATGCAATATTGCGTGCAATATTTGCATTTAAAAAAAAAATTTTCACAAAAACGACTCCAATTTTTTCTTTAAACTCTTGGTAAGGAAATTGAGAAATGTAAGATTGCAATATAATATGATTATATATATATATATATATATATATATATATATATATATATATATATATATATATATATATACCAGATTCAGGGCTAAAACCAGGACTCTCCGCAGTGGGGCACCGCCGGGCAGGACGGTGCAAGCCGCAGTCGGCGCGGCGCGCCCCAGCCGGGACAAGCTCTAAGCTGCCAACCAGTCTCCCAGAATGTGGTAGTGTAGTGCATGTTATAATAATAATAATAATAATAATAATAATAATAAAATTGTCTTTTATTAGGGAGAGACTAAGGCCATTACGTGTTGTTGCCATGTTAGTGTAAGTGTGTGTGTGTGTGTAAGGAGAGAGATAGGACAAGGAAGAGGAAGGACAGATCGCGGCGGTCCGTGGCCCGTTAGGGTACTGTTCCGACATTCGCCTGGTGTTGATCGGAGAAACCACGGAAATACCGATGAGCAGCCGGCCGCTAGGAATTCTCCTCCAGACAGCGAAAAAGAAATTAATGTTAACATTGAATTTGCATGCTTGTTTAGAATACAGCGTACTTTAAAATTAAACTAAAAAGCCATTTTTGCTTTTTTAGTTGACGCGATTCCCTTCAAGAGAAGGAACGACCTTCGCCTAACAAATTTTAAAATATTTTCCAACAGTGTACACAACAAAGCTGAAATGTTTCGACTAATTGATAGTAACTGTCAATAAATAAATAAGCCACAATAATATTGTAGTGCAATAATTGTGATTGATTGATTTTTCGTGTTTCCGGGCGCGTCAACTGCTTTGGTCATTAGTCCCGTTAGTGTAGTGCATGTTTTTCTCGAGAGATGGCGGTGAATTTTCCCTCGCTGGATGGCGAGATCCGGCACCTACCGTCGGCTAGTGGGGTTCCCCTGTGGGACTCTCTCCACCAGTGGGGCACCGCCCCAGCCGGGACAAGCTCTAACCGACCGGTCCCCTGAATATGTGGTAGTGTAGTATGTTAGTGCATGTAGTGTAAGTAAGTGAGTGTATAAGGGTAAGAGAGGATAGGACAAGGATGGGGAAGGACAGATCGCGCGCGGTCCGTGGCCCGTTTAGTAGGGTACTGCTTCGGCATTCGTCTGGTGTTGATCGGAGAAACCACGGAAAACTACCAATCAGAGCAGCCAGCCGCTAGAATTCTCCTCCAGACAGCGACTGAATTCGACCTAGCTGAAAAACTAGTGTCGAAAATCCTGCCGCAGTCAGGACTCGAACCTAGGACCTCCCGGTCAGAGGCGCTGCAGTGACATCAGTTGATGCACTGAGCTACCGCTCCCGGTTTTTAGGTATTTCAGATACTCGTTTCTTTGCGTTATCCAAGTTCTCTGCGTAATGAAAAGCAAAATCACTGTCTTCTCAGCATTAACATGAAATTCAAAATTTATTTACCCACATTAATTTAAAAACATTTATTTTGTAATATTTATTGCAAACTTTGAAGAGTAAGATTATTTTAATGCTTGAACCTTGGATTGCGAGTAACTGGCTTTGCGAGTGTTCTGCAAGACAATCAAACATTTTGAAGATATTTTAACTCGATATAAGAACAATACTTTGCAATACGAGTAGAACTGTTTGTCTGTCTTACCCCTCCCAACCTCGCAGCGAAATTGTGCGTACAGCACTATTCTCACACTCAATTTTATAGCCGTACAAACTTTGGATTTCGCATGCGAGAAACAATGCGGAGGAGAACTTTGTTCCAATCTTTCGATTGAGAAATTGTTTTTCGTATTCACTGTCGACGGGGAAGGGGGGAAAGGGTCTTTTCCTGCCGGACACTACGCTTCTGAAGTTCCCACGGGTGTTGAAGTTCACGGATTTGCGAGCACTGCAGTCGCCTTCCTTGAGGGCAACGACCGGTCTCCTCAAACAGTAGTGTAGGGTAACTTCATAATGTCTTCTGTTATAAGTCCTCCCTCGTGATCTATGTGACTCAATATGTTTTGTATTGTGAACGAATAATCTGCATTGCAGTTATTTCCACGGTATAAGAAATATACCTTACATCGTAGGCCCTGCTGTATCCTTCGCGCATATACCGGGAAAAAGGATTAGGGAAATTTAATTTCCTTTAAGGATTCAGTAAAACAATATTCTAAAAAGGCACATACAAAGACAGATTTTGTTGAAAAATAATTGGTCCTTAGTTTGGCGAGTAAGGCGCCCAGATTACCCTCCAACGTCGCCACTAAAACCAGGTTCAGCAGGAAGTCCAAACGATCACTAAACTTCTTGTCATCCTCTCCAATTACTGCGACATTCGGGAAAGCAGCATTTTCGTGGAATATTAGAAAATTGCACAAATTTGGTATAGGTCTACATTCATAGAAATGCAGTTAAAAATGAATATTCCATCCTTATATTGCGAACACTTCTCGAAGTTGTCCAAAGATACCTTCTACGCGAGTAAGAAAATCCAAATACAGGATGATTCAGTCCTCGTTGCTAATACGCCGAAACTCTATTCCATATGTAATGTGCAGACTGAATTTGCCAAAATTGGATACTCTTTGTCGTTTTGGTTTGTAAATAATTAACGTTAAACCTTGGACCAGGCGCTTGTGCTCGTGTAACAGGGGCTACGGCAAGAGAGCAAGCGGCATCTCTTCTCGTTAGGGCTCGCCACTTCTGTGGAACACTCACTGCTAATACTATTTGAGAAATCCCGAACGCGAGAACAAGGGAAATAACACGCGAGGTCAACCCATCGATGTCCCGCGTGTGGCGAACAATTCCTGCGGAGAGATTACGACTTTTCCGTTTCCACCGAGTGCATCATATGCACATTAGACACATATCGTCGTTTCCAATTCTCTATTCCTGCGCAAAAGAGGCGTGCAGTATCTGAATTTTATAACTCAACCACTTCCAACTCTTTTGGAGGTGGGGGTTGATGGACGACCGCGTTTATGCTCGAAGTCGAGAATCGTGATGACCTTTTCAAAATAAAGGTAAAGCCCAGCAAAGTTGTGCGTGTCACGAAGGCCCTGAGGCGCAGATGCCTATCATGCGTTCATCCAACTATTTTACATCCTTGTTGAGCCCTTGTTACACGGGGTGAAAATTAGAAACTTCGGCTGTATACACAAATATGATAAACTATCCTAAGGAACATTTAATAGTTGTTTTCTCTCTCCTTTCATATTCGTTAGATAAGTAGACAATAATAACGACAGGGAACAATATTTAATGTAATACTTGGGCTACCATTTTTACAAAATATGACCAATGACAAAAACCTTTTTTCTTTTTTCAAAAGTTTGAATAGGGTTTATACTTTTTTTGCACGGGTGAATAACAGTGTACACAATTACCGGATCCTGTATGAGCAACGAGGACTGAATCACCTTGTATAACAGTGAGACTCAAACTATTATAACGAATAACTATATAAACAAATTATTACAAAGATGCACAAAATGAATTTGTCTCTAATCATGTACACGGACATACTTATACGTTTGTAAAAGCTTGCAATACATTGATCTCTGTCGCAAAACAAATGAAAGTCTCATATACAACATATAAGCTCAATAAATTCATAGAATAAAGATTTGAAATTATCGAACTTCAAATCCGTTTAGATTCTAAAATTAAAAAGATGGTACTAACATATGGACTGGTACTAACATATCACACAATATTAGTAGTATATCTGTTTTAGATTAGTCGTCGCAGTTTAGTAAAACTGAATAAATGAGAAATCTGTTTTTAATATCAAAATTGCACATAAATGCTCGACAAAATCTGAGAAACGTACTGTGCTGAAATGTACTGTTTGATTTTCTGTGAGTTTCAACCTCCAAACTCAAATGTATGTGTTTGGGTTACTGTTTGTGTGAGTTTCAACCTCCCTTTTCGTTATCTAATGATCTTAACCAACGCTCATCTTGCAAATTAGAAATGTAAGAATATTGAATGTGAAAATATTGAATAGTGTTTTGAAGGGCATTTTATTATTATTCTCAGAGGTGATGCTTTTGGAAATCCAGAAACTGGAGTAACAAATATTTGTATTCTTTCTTTACTACAATTACTATTGTAATAATTAATTTGCTTATTTCATTTCTAATATTTGTTTGTATTTTTATTGTTTAGCACAATAATAGATTTGATAATAGTTAATTTAATTATTTGATTCCAATGTCGAACAAAATTATAATAAGATATTCAATTATTACTGGATTGGTAGTGCACGGTTAAATTATGGGTTTTAAAACAAATTGTAAGCTTTCTTCGTTTTCATAAAATTACTTGTATAATAATATATTTTTAGACTTGCCTTCTCCGTGCTGCGTATATGAAGAATTAAAAAATTCTGAATTCTGGCTGACCTTGGTACATCGTTATATACACATGCAAAGTTGCATGTCATTGTGCGAAGGAAATGTCGAAAAAATAGTGGAATAAGAGTAATTACAAAAAATGTTCAATTTCAAAACGATTTATTTACAAGAAATCTCCATATTACATTGGAAATTTGTATATTTTACATGGAATTAGGTAACAACGAAGTAAGCATAATTTATAATTTATTTTCGATTATTTGTTACAAACATTTTTTCAAGCAAATGAATATTCATTTGAGTACATTCACCCTATTGAGTACTTGAATGAGAATATTCTTATAAAGGAAATGTGCGTCTTTCTTCATTGCACAGATAATGTATAAATTGATACTTAAAACAAAATATTATTGTGAAGTAAATAAGAATTATATAATGCGCATAGGAATGTCTATCTATGCATATCTATGAAAGTGTAAACTCCTTTTTTGCTTGAATAACGGAAAACCTAAGTCTTTTATAGCAATCAGCAATACAGATCTAGATGCAGTAACATTACCTAAATAGTACGTGTATCGAATGTATTTAATTTCCCTTGTTTTAGTTTTTGAACCAAATGAAAGTAACTGAAACTACTGAATTATTTACGAATTTCAATGTAAGTGGGAATGCCAATGCTACAGCCGATATGAATCATCTAATCCTTGCTGCATAGGTGACGAGCACAAAGCACTGTCACTTTCATGTTCATCACAAAAACAGAAAATCTTCCTTAGTTACAGATAAAGCGAATGTTTTCCATTACGCACTCTGTCATTTCTCATTTCTCATGGGAAGTTCGGTCGTTTTTGAACCAATGTCGAAAAATAATTGTCTGGCAACGAATCCTCTCCGAATAATTCGAAACATTTTTCTCGAAATAATCTCCTGCAGTTGTTGAATATGTTTAATTTACAAATTACAAACTCTGGCTTTTGAAACATTTAATATTTGTGATAATTTACAATTTTTGAAGACATTTTTTCTTCTGAACAAAATGTAGGTACTATTTTCACAACACCATTTTAGTCATCAGAGACAGTTTTATGCATCATGTATGTGTACATGTATTTCGATTTATCTGACACACGTATTTCGATTATCAACATAATTTTGTAGTGGTCCTCAAATTAGAAGTACATGAAAATAATCCTTGACGCGTTCGTGTTGTACCAATACAATAACTAAACACTCAATTATTTTAAAAATATCTTTGTTTAGCTGATCTATATCTGAAGACGAAGTGAAGTTTTAATGTGAATTTTTCTTCGGTGAAGTGAAAAACAATAATATTAGTGAAATACTTTCAGTACTGATTAGTTAGCAAAGCGGCTAAAGTATGTAGTGTTGTTTCTTTGGACCACGTGGCGATGAAAACATCAACTTCGTTGTATGGAAAGAGAACTGAATAAATTCCTGAATATTTCTGCTTCCGATTCGCTAATCCTGAAGATTTATAACTGCAGCATAATACATGCATCGTTTTTTTCCTAGCTGTGTAATTGTGAGTCGGCGTTCTAGCTTATCTAAAAAAAACTGCCAACTTAACCCTCTAATGTGTCTCGTTGCCGCCAGTCACTAAAATTCCAAAAACAAATACTGAACTTCTGCACAGCAATCCCTCCATAATTTCAAATACGGTAATGCAAATTGAATTGCATTAGCGAAATAATCTAATGTTAACATTCACTTCTCTTCGACGAAACATTGTGCAATAAGAAGAATGACGCAATAAGTGAATCGGTAACGTTTTAAGTGGCCTATACACTTTCCGCGCACGTACCGTTTACACCCGTCCGGGTTTCTGATTTCTCAGTTTAAAGGAAGGATAACCCACTTCATGGAGGTCAGGTAACTGTGCTATGTTGCGTTCAAAAAACAGTCAACAACAAGATCTGATTTTGAAGAAAATCCTGAGAAGAAGGATTTTGTTAGTAATCCTGCGTTAATGTGGTCACAAAAGCTTAAGATTTACGCGGACGAGTGAAACTGTAGTGTAGGTCAAATGTACATAGACACTTTTTTTGCTTCATTGACATAGAAGAGGCATTATACCACTGCTGGATATTTGTTCCTTGCAACAACTCTCTTTCGAACTTATAATAGATAGATAATTGCTGAAAAGGTTCCTGTGACAATTTGAGTGGAACTCAAAACTTATACAGAGATGTTTGCTTGTTAATTGAAGCATTAGCCGCTTGGCGCTCTGAAGCATTCCCTAGCACGTTCTAATAATTTTCATATGTATTGATTATATTCTTTGCAATTGTCAGTAGCTTTCAACAACCTGTGGACCTCCCGACAAAACAAAGGACGTATCCGTCGTGGACGTCGAATATTTAAGCATTGTTTTCGTCGGGTCGCTTCGAAGACACTGATGCTAACATTCTATTGACAATCATTGACTTGTTTCATTTTCCCGTAGGCTTAAATGGGAGAGAGCAATTGAACCTGTACAGTTGAGAAAAAGCGTACAACTGAGTGTTTATTTTATACGTAAAATATGAATAAAATTCAACCAGTTACCTAACACAATGTAAATAAAATTCTACCAGTGACTTATCACAAGCATGGCCATAAATACCATTATGTGAAATTTTTCATTCATTGATTTTTAATAATTTTGTTTCCGGTCGCGTCAATTTATATGTTCATTAATCCTGTATTTATAACTCGAAAAGTGCGGCGTTTCTCCCATCTGAAATGCAATATCCGCCGTTGACTTACATGTAGGCTTGCGGTGTTTTCTTCTCCAGGTATCTCCACCAGCGGGGAACAGACCCGCCTAATGCTGTAAGCTCCCGACCAGTCGTTTGACAGGTATGGGAGTGTATTGCATACACGTGTAAGTGTGGGGAGGGGACAAGTATGAGGAAGGGAAGATAGGACGCGGCCCATAGTCCGAAAATGATAAACATTATTGTGCTTTATGAAACTGTGCTGGTCGCTATGAAATGTCTGATATCTGCAGTTAAATCTACCTCACATTACTAATATGTCTTTGTTTTTGATCATTTACTACTCGAATCGGTCACAGATTTCTGAATCGGTTATGGAATGCTTCTGCACTCTATGCAACCATTTTGACACCACTGGGGGGGGGGGTGCTCCATTTCTCGAATAATGTCATTCTGTTTTTGTTTTTGTTTTTTGCATAAAATAACCCGGGTGCCGAATTCTGGAGGCACGATTTCGCAGATGAGAGACCATGCATTTGAATATTATTTTATGTACATGACGGGTATTTTTTTTTTAATATATTTTTCTCCTATAAATTGGACAAATGTTTGGATTGAGCTGGTTCTGGACCTAGGCTTTGCTGGTTTGGGCTTAGACGGCTTAGGCTTAGCCAGCTTTGTCAGCGTATTGTACAAATGAGCTGGTCTGATTCTCTGTTCGCAGGATCGTGGGTTTCTTTACAAATGTAAACTTGTCACAGGCAACCTTTCTCCAAGGAGAAGTTAAATTGACCGATAAATTGCAATTGTTGATCTACCTATCAAAATGAATTTGAAGAAAGTGCCATTAACAGGAGTATTGCAAAGAATAACAAATATTTTCATCCGTAAATGAGAAGAAGTTTAACATTACTAGACACCCAGCGCTAATCAAGCATAAAATGTCTAGAAGGACAGCATTTCTAGGGAAGCTGTGTAGCTACGCCTAGTGTGGCTCTGTGTAGTAAAAGCACGTGAATAAAATGATAAAAAAATATATAAATTTTTCCCAAGGTAGGTTATAATCATTGAAATAAAGATTTCCAATCAATTTTAACTCGTAATCAACAATACTATCAAGTTCATACAGCAAAAAACAAAGAGCCAAAGTATAAAAATATTTCAAGCAAATATGTAAAATATACATCTCGCTTGTGACACTATTGTCCGCTTTTATCTTGAGCAGAAAAGAACACTTGGAATTTCAGAATCTGAAACACAAGATGATGTTATAATTAAGCGACTTTTTAATTTGGTTGCTTCTTCAATAATTAGTATGCTAGATTTCTTATCAACATAGTAATATATGAAGAATTTTTAAACTGCCGTTAAAATGTAATTTTGAAGCACTAAAGATGTATTATCGCAATACAATTGAGCTCGTAAGCATTACAGTCTAGAGAAACAAGTTTAGAAATACATGATCATAAACGTAATCAAAGGATTTTAGTGTGGCAAATAGTCGATACAAGCTACAGCCATAATCCATTAAAGAAAATTAGGTCGCACGTGAATATAATTAAGAAAGAAAGGAATTAACACAACCAGTTATCATCTATCTAGTATCCAATTACTTTAGGAATAGAAAATATATCATGTTTGTATCCCCGATAGATCTTACCGCTGAGATCTTACGCTTACCCTCTCGTGGAAAATGATCCAATCTTTCTCCGTCTTAATTCAAAACTTCTGCAGATTCTTGGTTGTTTTTTCAAACGTTCTTACGAAAATCTGAAACGAAGAATAATAGATTGTCATTAAGTTACAAAATTTTAAACTAGCGAAGTTGAGCTCAGAATCAGTATTGCAGGTGTCTCTGAAGTGATTCTGAACGGGAGGTCCCTAGTACGACTCCCGATGGCGGATTTTTGACTCCAGGTATGTCGGATTTATACGCTGTCTGGAGGAGAAGTCTAGTGGCCGGCTGCTCTGATCGGTACTATTCCGCGGTTTCTCCGAACAATACCAGGTGAATGCCGGAGGAGAAGCTTAACAAAGGGTTCACGTACCGCGCGCGAGGTTTCCTTCCTCTGCTATAACCTATCCCGTCCCTTCAAAGACACAACTTATAAGCACTACACTCTTGTACATGTCGGGAGACTACGAGCGAGAAATGCCTCGCAAGCTGACGTAAAGGTCGGCGCCGGATCTCACTATCCGGTAAGGAGGAAGACCGCCACCTCCTGAAATATAACATTCACTGCACTAAAGAGATTAATAACCACGCAATTTGACTAGCTCAGATAAATCAATCATCACAAAATGTTAATAGCACTTATTTATTTTGGAATTAATTTTTATTTACTCATTACTTAGAAGGAGATTTATTTACTTAGAATTTCAATTCACTTTTGAGAGAGCAGCGGCGGCGGCGGTGGTGTAACGGATAGCGTTACTCCAAGGTTCGCGGGTTCAAACCCGATGGATTTTTAAGGGCGAAAAAATCCTTCGTACGCCTTCCTTCGGAGGGGAAGTAAAGCCGTCAGTCCCATGTTAGTAGATTTACTGCATGTAGAAGATCCTCAAGCCTAATGAAGCCTCTGAGCTAAATTCAAATTGCCTGTTTCGTCGCCCAAGTAATACCTTCTTTCTCCCCTAGGAGTTCGAAGGAGCGTAACGAAATTTGCGTGGTCAGGCGGAAGAGCAGGCCTCATGGACTGAGTCACGCCACGTAAAAAATAACGCATTCATTCATTCACTTCTAAGTGAATTGGGTTTAACGAGAATTTTTTGGGTAAATAAAGTGTAGTATTTCTGGGTAAAAGTAGACATTCTTAATTCAAATACATCATCGCTAACATTTGCATCGAAAGCACGTATAATCAACTCTTGAGAGCATTGTTGGTGGTGAACGCATGCAAGTAGCAATTGAGAACACAAAGAATACGCCATTTCAAGCATCGTTACTCGAGTTTCAAGGATCGGCAGTCATCCAACTCGCGGAGGAGGCCCCTTTGGGAGTCTGTCTTACGATGACCACGATAAACGCTTATGGGACTTATCCAAAGTGCTGGGACGGCAACCACGAGTAAACCACCCCGTACAGACCAACGCGGACGCCCCAAGGCTCCCCGGTCAACCTCCTCCAGCACCGAAATATGTGTGGGACGCCGCCGCTAAAAGCGAAGTCTTTGCTGACTCGCTCGAGCGGCAGTTCCGAATCAACGACACTGGAGCTAGCGATGCCCGCTTGACTGCGGAGCGACTACAGCACCCCCTGTCCGTCGCACCGAATACCTCAGCCCGTCGTGTGACGGACGGGGAACTCCGCGGAGTGCTCCGCCGTCTCAACCCCAAAAAATCTTGCGGCCCTAACGGTATCACTGTCGCGCAGCTGGGAGCTATTGGTGACAAAGGGGTGGATTTTCTTCTGGCGCTCTTTAATGCCTGCTTAGCGCAAGGTTATTTTCCGCGACCGTGGAAAACTGCGAGCATCTGCTTAATACCCAAGTGCGGTAAAAGCTCCTGCCGAGTATTTATAGACCCATTAGTTTACTCTCGCTCCTAAGAAAGACCCTAGAACGCCTGGTACTGGTGCGTTTGCAGCAGGAATTACGGCGTCTAGGTCTCCTCCGAGACGAACAATTTGGATTCAGAACGGGTCACAGCTCCGCGCAGCAGCTGACGCGCCTCTGCACCGAGATTGGCCTCTTTCTCGAGCGGCGGCAAACTCTGCCTACCGTCTTCCTGGACATGCGGTCGGCCTTCGACACAGTGTGGCATGAAGGGGGCTCTCTTATCTCTCATCGAGTCAGGGATAAGCGACTGCTACACCAGGTTGATCGGTAGCTTTCTCACAGAGAGAACGTTCAGAGTGCATGTCAGTGGCGTACAATCGTCCCTAAGACGTGCCGAGGCGGGGGTTCCACAGGGGAGCGTGCTTTCCCCCACCCTCTTCGGCTTGTACGTAAATGACGCACCATTGCTAGCAGAAAGGAGAACGGGAATCCAGCGTTACGGGCTCCTGATGTTCGCGGACGACTTTGCGTATTACGCGAAGTCGGCAAACAGCAGGCAAGCAGTGAGATACCTGAATGAATGCCTCGCCGCCTTACCCATCAGAAACGACTGACCTTAACCCTACGAAATGCGTGGCCGTTAACTTCACACGTCAGAGGGCAGACCCTGAGGAAATTGTGTTGTTAGCGGGCGCGCACCTCCCCTGGTCCCCAAGCGCGAAGTACTTTGGCGTGACTCTAGACCGTGGCCTCTACTGGCACAAGCACGCCAAGGACCTTCGCCACAAAATACTTGCCAGGACCTCCCTTCTACGTCCCCTCTTCAGCTCCCCGGACGTGTTACCCCCCCCCCCAGAAGCGACTCCTCTTCACCGCCTACATACGCAGCTTATGGACGTATGTTTGCGAAACCGCGGCAGCGCCGGTCTCGTCCTTACGCCTGATTTGGGCGGCCGAGAACCGAGCGGTACGCACCGCAACGCGGCCGCATCTTCCTCTCCCTCCTCCAAATCGCCACCATAGGAACAATGTAACCTATGGGGCCCTGGGCGTAAGCCGCCAGCTGCCGGAGGAGATCCGCTGGAGGGCGCGCACGGCGCTCACGCGGGCGCTGGGCCCGCAAGCTCCGCGGCTCCTGCGCGAAACCGGCCGCAATAAGCACTCAAACGTTGGTTTGAAAAAATGCTTTCCAGGCAACAATTTGCATTCCAGAAGCATAGAACACTCCAGTAACAATTATATTTTTTATTTATAAAAGAACTGAATATATTTGCTCAGAAGGAAACATTAACCGAAAAATAAACTAGTGGTGCTAAAGAATGGCACAGACTTTCTCGTAGTAAAGTTTTCTAATTTCCTTGGTGTGGACTGGCTTTACGGAGGATGCTCTTGCCAGCTGCCATCTATCTCTCCTCAAAGTTCATTTTTGACATTATCTCAATTTTTCAGTTTCCTTATAGTAAAACCGAAATATTACTTAAAGAATATTAAACAAGAGTGAAACTTAGCCATAAATGGCAATTTTCATTGAAAAATGTGGAGTGTATTTTAAAAGTGACGTTTAAGCGTTACTGTAAATGCGAAATTTGAACCTCTTTTTCACAGAAAATTTTTCGAAAAACTTAATTTAAACACATTTGACGTAGTTTAACTCACAAATGCAATAGTGTTAACAAATCGCTGGAAATGTGCATATTTACGGCGTAAGACATATTTTAACAAAATATACTGGTGTAATTTTTCAAAAAAAAAATACAGCAAAATGAACATTGTCATTTCAAACAGTGCAATTAAAACTCCAGAAGAAAAAAATAGAGCCATTTTTGTGAAAATGGCGTTTGAGCGTTTCTGAAAATGTGGAATGCTGAGCTCACTTTAACAGAAAACTATTGAATTTTCCAGAAACTTTATGGCATTATATAAAGCATATGTACTCATAAATGTAATAATGTGAACAAATTGCCGCTAATGTAAATAATAACGATGTGAGTAAAAATACGTTTTTGCAATTTTAGACAAAACAAAACGATAGAGCAATATGGGGTTCATGTCATATTATAAAGTGCATGTAGCACTCTCCCTACCAAAAATTTAAAGAAAAACGTTGGAGCCGTTTTTAAGAAAATGTTTTTATAATTTTATAAAATTGTAAATATTACACGCAATATTGCGCAAAAGCTACTAAAAGTGGCAAAAAATGTACATGGCCCTAGTGAAAACTAATTATGGACAAAAATTGCGTATGACTTTCTCTAGTTAGTTAGTTAATGCCTTATTTTACGTGGCGAGACTCGGGCCATCAGGCCCGCTCTTCCGTCTAACCACGCAAATTTCGCTACGCTCCTTTCACCACCTAGCGAAGAAAGGAGGTATTATCTTGGGCGACGAAACAGGCGGTACTCAATTTTGCTCAGAGGCTTCATTTAGGCTTGAGGATCTTTTACATGCAGTAAATATACTACATGGGACAGCCGGCTTTACTTCCCCTCCGAAGGCGTACAAAGGGTTTTTTCGCCCTTAAAAATCCACAGCTTCGATCGGGTTTGAACACGCAAACTCGGGTACAACAGTCCGATACGCTAACCGTTATACCATCCAATCTCCAATATCTTCAATTTTGTAGTTTTAAGAAGAAGCCAAGAAATTCAAACTTTTGCAACTATCGAATATTCAGTGTTAACCGTGATTTTATTATTACACGAAATTTAGTGAAAAAATTTGGAGAGGTTTTTTGAGAAAATTTTTAAAATGTCCGGGGGTTCCATGTAAAGTATCCCCAAATTTTGAAGAAAGTTTTCGAAAATCTCAGCGCCTGGAGTCAAACTAGATCGACCAGGGAATATCTATTTTGAAAAAATCTCCTATGTATGGTTCAGGCGCTAGTGTTCACAGATGGACAGACACAGGCGAACGGACGTTTTGAAGAAAAAAAGTTTTTTTCGGCACAAGGGACCCCAAAACGTGTATTTCCGTTTAACTCTCGAAATCGATTCTCCGCAGCATTACATAACTTTCTCTATTGTAGCGGCACAGACCACCACGAGGTATTTCGGCCATAATCCCTTTCAGCCACAGGAAGTCGAACAAAGGGACGGAAATGCCCAACGGCTTGTCAAACCCACGCCAAGGAAAAACCCCTGACGTCATGGGAAGGGCGCGCCTCGTCTTGTGAAAGGGCGCGAAGGTCTACGTCACAGGGCGGTTAATAGATTAGGCAGAAGGCGCTACTTGACGGTTCGTACGCCAAGATGAGAAGTCACGTGACGCATAACCCGATGCGTGATTGGCGGAGAGCCACCGCGTCATCGTGACGGGAGAGGGAATGGCGCGTATTATTACGGTTATTATTATTACTATTATTATTACTGTTATTATTATTATTATTACTGTTATTATTATTACTATTATTATTATTATTATTATTTTAGCATTATTATCAACATTATTATGTTATTTGCATGAAAATTAATATCTTACTTATGTAATTAACTGCCACCGGGTCACACCCAATTGCAGTTTAAATAAATTTATCTTATCTTTATAAATAGGGAGAGAGGAGCTTCCACAGTCTTATTTGAAAATTCTTCGGTGAGCGAGCTTCTGCTATTCCTGAGTGAGTCGGAACTTTCTCGCTCCTGGCTCGGCTCCTCTGAGTATCGCGTCACCGTATGGCTGCCGAGTGCCGCGATCAGTGTCTCGCGCTGAGGCGTTAGCCGCCGAAAGTGAACTGGTACAAGCGTGGACGTTACCGCGTGGACGTACGCAAGCGTGTCCGCCCAACATGTGCGGGCACCACCCAAAGCAACGGAAGACGGAAGGCGCCTTCCCTGAGGCATCACTCTCACCACGCCGCCACTTCAGCGAGTTGCGAGGGAGACCCGGCGTCGACTGGAGCGGACTGAGCCTCGCTGCCACCGGAGATCACCACCTACCAGCGCCGGTCACGGAGCATTCGGGTGAGATCGCCAAATGGGGCAACCGCCCACGAACATTTCAAAAAAAGGTGGAGAGAAAGACGGTTAAGAGAGAAATAGATAGTCAGAGCGCAGTAGGCGTCAATTGTATTTTAGTACTGATATGATGTATAGGGCATAAGTGTTTATGTTGGGTGGGTATTGGTATAATTAAAGCAATATTTATTATATAATCAGCTCGTTCAATGATAGAAAACCAGAATCCAGTCATGCATGTCTCCCGAATCCTCTGCCAGATTCTATAAGTGGCTACGCAGGCGAGTTCTCACTACCACTGGCAGCCGGGCAAGCAGCCAGCCCACGTTGGACAGGGCAGAAGCTCACACTATACTCCGTATATTCTTGAAATCGTCTGTGTCCTACCTGCATATCAGTGATGTAAACGTGATTAACGCTTGAAATGACTGGAAACAAATCAAGCATATCCTATTTCTTTTCATTAACCTTCTTTTACTGTGGTTGTGAAGCAGGATATTTCAGTTTTTGAAAACATTGTTT
>BLKR01011616.1:0-29792 GCA_011170035.1 Teleogryllus occipitalis
TTTTCAGTTTTCAAATAGTAGAACCGAAATATTATTTCAAGCATATTAAAGAAGGCTAAAAACTTATCGTAAATACCAATATTCATTCAAAAATTTTGATTAGTTTTTAAGAAAATGGCGTTGAGGTCTTTCCGTAAATGCAAAATTTTAAGCTCTTTTTTACAGGAATCTATTGAGTTTTCAGAAAAGTTCATTTGAAGTGATTTAAAGTACTTATACTCGTAAATGTAATAATGTATACAAATCGATGGAAATGTCTATATTAATGATGGTATTAAAAAAATTACATTTGTGTATTTTTTGAAAAAACAAATGAATACACTGAAAAGAACTTTACGTTATATTAAACAGTGCAACTAGCACTATCAATTGCAAAAATTTCAAGAAAAAATTTGGAGCCATTTTCGAGAAAATGGCATTTGTGCGTTTCTGAACATACGGAATTTTGAGCTCATTTTTACAGAAAACTGTTGAGTTTTTGAAAAACTATATTTGACATTATTTAAAACACATGTTCGTATATATCTAATAATGTGAAGAAATCCTTGGTAATGTAAATATTACCGACGAGAGAGGCAAGTCAAAATAATTTAATTTTTGAAAAATTTTAAAAAACGAAAGAATAGAGCAATATGGCGTTTATGTCATCGGATAGGGTGCATTTGGTACTATCCCTACCAAAAACTTAAAAAAATTTGAAACTATTTTTGAAGAAATGGATTTGGGAGTTAAAGTGTTTACAAAATTTGATGAAACTAAACAAAAGGAAGATTTTTTCAGATAATTAATATGTTCTTATTCTTTCAATAATTGTATTACACATTTTCGTAAATTTATGAAGGTTGTATAACTCACTTCAGAACCAGTTATCAAATACTCATTGAACTGGAGATGAAATATTATAAGAATGGATCAAATAAGTGCACTTCATGTCTATGCAATTGCGATCTTTAGACCTTTAGATATCTAAATATAATACTACATGGATAATATATAATTGCCATTGCTATTTAACGTTTTTTTGCAATTATGTTTTTCTTTAGAAATAAGTTGAAGGGAAATATTTTCAAGCTCTTCTCTTTGTTTAAATATTGTTGGCACCATTAATTGCTTAGTTTCTCTGAATGTTTTGTTGAAAATAAAAGATATCAGTCCAAATTTAAATTTCGGTAACCAACAAAATCAAAAAAAAAAAAAAGAAAAATAAATTTCATAAATTTTGTTAATTAGATTTATTTTCTCCTATTTGATCTATTTCGAGAAATTTTATGACATTATTTAAAGCACATGTACTCATAATTATAATGTAAACAAATTTTCGCTAATGTAAATATTAACAATGTAACAAACATGTCAAAAACTTTACATTTTTGTAATTTTTTAAAATAAAAGGATAGAGCAATATGGCGTTTATGCCATCTTATAAGGTACATTTACCACTATACCTTCAAGAGTTTAAAGATAACTAGAGGTGTTACAGAATGGTACAGACTTTCTCGTAGTTAAGTTTGCTATTTTCCTTGGTGTGGACTGGCTTTACGTCTTCCCTCATTCTCTCGCCAACTGCCATCTATCGCCGCCGAAAATACATTTTTTTGACATTTTCTCAACTTTTCGCTTTCTTAATACTAGAACCGAAATTATACTTCAAGAATATCAAAGAAGAGTAAACCCTTGTTCTTAATAACAATTTTCATTGAAACATTTGGAGTAATTTCTAAGAAAATGGGGTTAAACGTCATTGCAAATGCGAAATTTAAAGCTCTATTTCACAGGAATCTATTGAGTTTTCGAAGAACTTCACTTGAAGTCATTTGATCCACTTCTACTCACAAATGTATTCAGGTAGTGAGAGATATTTCGAAAAAATTACATTTGTGTACTTAAAAAAAACAAATAAATATACAAAAACTAACTTTACGTCTAATTAATAATATATTAGCACTATGGAGTCGGAAAATTTGCAGAAAAAAATTTGGAGACATTTAAAAAAAATTGCGTTTTAGGGATTCTGAAAATGCGGAATTTTGAACTCGTTTACATAGAAAACTGTTGAGTTTTCGAGGAACTTGGACATTATTTGAAGCACATGTACCCATATATATAATAATGTGAAGAAACCGTCTATAATGTAAATATTACCGATGTGGGAGATAAGTCGAACAAATTACATATTTTAATTTTTGAAAAAAAATAAAGGACTAGAGCAATATGGCGTTTATGACATCGCATAGGGTATATTTGGCGCTACCACTACCAACAATTTAAAGAAACATTTTGGAGCCGTTTTTGAGAAAATCTTGTTTTTATAATTTTTTAAAATTCCAAATATTTTACAGGAAAACTACTAAAATTTTCAACTTTTGGAGCCGTTTTTGCGCGCAGCATAACATAACTTTCTCTTCACTACGTATATTACTCCGTATATACGTAGTACGTATACGAGAAAGTAAAAATAACCAGCATTAGATCACAGCTGGAAAGAGGGTGATGCAAAACCAAAAACCTAACCTAGACTAAAGAGATCAGAAGACAACTAGTACCGTACGAGGGTTTGTGGAGGGTTTCGACTGCAGATGAGTATGATCGCCTGGTCTCCGAGGCTCGATCGCTAACTTTCGCAAATGCCGTGCAGTTGCAACGGAGTGTCTCTTTTCCTGGAAGCTCTAGAACTGTGCTGAGACGTTTGAAGGAGGCAGGACTAAATTTTCGACGCGCCGCAAAAGAGGAGAAGCTCAGAGATGAGCATAAACTGTACCGCCTTGCGTTTGCTGAGGATAACATAAATCGTGATTGGGAAGATGTTATCTTCTCAGACGATTGTGTGTTTTCTTCTGCTAACGATGGTTCGGTAAGCGTTTTTCGACCACCCGGCACTCGACACATTGCGGAATATGTGGCTGAGGCTTACCGCTCCGGTCGCGTATCCGTGGCGTGTTGGGGGTGGATGAGCGCGCGCGGATTAGGTATGTTGCACAGAATAGACCAAGGCCCCCATGGGCGAGGATTGACCGGCGGGGAATATGTGCACATCCTAGAAAATGTTATGGTCCCTTCCGTACGGGTGCTTTATCCTGACGGTGTAATACGTTTTCAGCAGGACCATTCTCCAGTCCATAAATCTCAGTTGGAAGTTCTTTAGGAAGAACCACTATATTTTCAAAATTTTCTCAAAATGGCTCCAAAAATCTTGGTGTAACTTCGACCTCGGACAGCGTGAAGAACGCTTAAGTGATTAGCGTAGGTCACATTTTCGTTGAAATATCTAATTTTTCGAAAAATAAAATGTTCAAATTTTTCGGTGCTTTCCTCGATCTACAATATTGAAGTTAGAGATTTTTCTTCATGGAAAGTGTTCTTTAAAGACAAATTTTGAAATAAGGTCATGTGCTACAATTTATCAAAAATATGAGTGTTTCTCGCGAATTTTGTGTGAAATTTAGACAGTTTTTACATATTTTAAGCATTTTTTTCTAAGAAACCGGTTCCAATTTTTTCTTTAAATTTTCTTCTCGGTGAAAAAAAAAGGAGTGTTAGTCCCATTTCCAGCAAACTCTGAATTTTCGAAAATTGTTATATATAAACATTTCAAAACTACAAAATTGAAGATAGAGATTCTTTCCATAAACAGAAACTGTTCTAAAAATCAGCTCTTTAAAAGAGATAATTTAAAATTGTTTAAAAAATGAGTACTTTTTCCGTAAATTGTGCTTAAAAATAAGCTTTTTTTCACAAATAGAACAATAAAACCTTAAGAGAATGGCCCCTCAAAGTCTCAGAATTTTCGAAAATTTCAAAGTTTCATTTTTAAGTGGTGGTGATATCTTACTTTTCTCTGTTTCGTTTATTAATATAATTTTGGTATACTTGACAACCCTTGTAATTTGTTGGCTGGTTTCGTGAACTCAACATGCATGTAGCTGACTGTGATTTATCCATTCGACATTCATTTGGTAAATACTCAATGCCGCATTTTACGCATCTACGCGTGACTTTACAGTAGTTTGACCGTATTTTTGGCACCGATGGCATTGAACTGGGGTTTTCTTTTTATATTGTGGTTCAAATTTGATGCATGCATTCAAAAGTTTGTCAATTTTGTAAATTTCTTTATTGTGAAAGTTCTGATTTGGTGTTGTGACGTTCTTTTGAAAAGAAATAAAAGAGGTCATCTTCGTCAACATATTATGTTGACGAAGATGACCTCTTTTATTTCTTCTCAATTTCTTGGTTGTTTTTGTGTGGTTCTAACTCCATAATGTGGAGGTGGAAAAAAGGGTGGTCTAAAATATTCTAGGATACCCGATATCGCACTTTCTGTATGTTACGAACAAGAAGGCCCTGAGATTTACGTTCATCTTTGACTTCTTCTTTGTTCACAGACAGTGAATATAACGAAGTACTACACGGAATACTCTGTTTTATTTTGTTTGATATTTGTGGTATTCCATATCTTTTTCATCCAGTACTTTAGTTATTTTTCTGTAGTCTTCAGTACTGAGTATGGTTTTATATTTACTTGGTCTCTATGCATTTGATTTGTGAATTCCTTTAAATACATGTGATAGTTTAGAAATTCTATTAACTTCGGTATATTCAAAACATTTGCACAAATATTGATAATATACTGATACTTGTCGCATTTTGCGTTTGCTTTTCATAGCGTCAAGTTCAGGGAGCTATATTTTGTTCATTAAGTCCCAAATAATCCAAACAGTCATTTCAAATTCAATAAAACTCTACAATTCCGTTGCTAATAATATAATTTGAAATGATTTTCTACAAACGATTAAAAGGAGATATGAACATGCCCCTGGCCGAAGGAACTACAGTAAATGACTGACTACAATAAAAAAATATTTCAAAGAGCATTATATTAAGCGTCCAATGCCCCCAAAAGGGCTTGGAGACGCGTTAGGAAGGCGCAACAAATTTAAAAAGAAACTTATTCATTCTAAGAATGGTTATAATTAGTTGAAATGGTAGTGTATGGTGTTTGCTTTCCAGAGACACGGGAGCATTTGAAGAACACAATAAATTAAAGAATTTGTGAATGTTATGACTATTATAGTGTAGCGGGTTCCTAGTTGAAACGACTGATTCTTTTATATGCTCGGAGAATTTGTGCGATCTCAGAAGATGACCTTCTTGGCATTTACGTATTTAGGGAACAATTGTACTCGTAAGAACTTAAGTTTCCATGCTTTTGACTCGATAAGCAATGACCTCAATCGACTTACATTCTGAAGGTAGTTTCAAATAGCATTGTGGTGACAGGGTCAGATGGAAAAAGAGTGTACGTTGCATTTGCAAAACGACTTGAAGGGCAGATTTGTGAGGTAACTGCGAAAAGATTGACTCTTAAACAAATGTGACTTGTCATGACGAACTAATTTCTAATAAACAATTGCATACTCGTATCTCGATAATGAAAGGAGATACCGCCGATCGGATTGTGGAATTTTGCATTTCGTTTAAAGACAGTTTAGGGAAAATAAAAAATTTGCAATATTTGCAAATTTATAAACAATGTTCAATTTTTGCAATTCTGAAGTCGGAAGAGTTCCCTGATGTCCCAGAACCGAAAACTACGAATTAACAATTTTGCAACAAATAAAAAGTTTATAAACAATTTCGAAACGTGTGCTGTACGGACCGGGAGGGTCCTCAATTTGTCTCCGAGTTGAATATTGCAAAATAACAATTTTGACAAGAGATGCTAAATTATTACTAAATACCTAGTTTAATTGTTGCAAAAATGTTAAATTTAGTAAAACCGGATACTTAAATACTATTTTTTCGCCAAAACTTCCCACCCCCAAACATTTTTCCGATTCTGGAGCCGCCTTCGCACATTTCATTTCTTCGACCCGGATTCGTAATATTCGTTCATATACTTAAGTTGTTTTGCATTAAAATTAATTCAATTGATTTTTCGCAAGTAAATCTAGATCATGTGAAAAATGTAATTAAACATTTTTCAAATCCACTAATTCTATTGCATGTGGTAAATATATTTATGTCGTAATGTATAATATTATCTTTATTGATGTATTTCATGTAGGCCATCAAATGGCTTGCACTATGACGTAATGTGATCATTCCCGCCCCTTGTGCCTTCTGCGCCAATACTTTCAACCCTTAGGATAAACACACCTATCATACGGAACGTTGATTCTAGATATGCTGATTGGGCGAAATCCGGCCTATCAGCTTCTCAGTCGTTGGCAGTTGGTTGAGATTGTTCTTTTGTAATAGTTAACTATGAAAGAAGCAGATGGCGTTGTTCTCCTTACAGTGCTGCCAGAATGTGCAGAAGTACTGGGACTTCAGAAATTGGCCATACCCATTTTACGTGACGACGGCGGTACTTAAATTACCACAAGCAATTTTCCTTTCCTAAAGGCAAATCTCCACTAATCTCATCATGATTTTAAACATTTTAGTATTCATGAAATAACACTCATCATAAACTTACGCTACCAGCTGGCGCGGAATTGAAATATATACCTGTTATTTCCTCGAATCTTATTTTGCACACTACTACTGCAATATTAATCTGTTTAATTTTTATGCTACGCTTTCATTTGTAAATTGAACCACCTAAATTTACGTACAGCTTATGGGAGGCTAGAAATGCCTTCCTGCCCAAATTTAAATTATAAAACAATTTTAAAATGAATTCTAAACAAAATAAATTTTCCTTTGAATCTAATTTAACATTCAGCTTTCTGACAGTCTTTATAACTTTCACGGGTACTCACTCTCGTCATCAGTGTCTCGGCGGTGTGTACCTCGGGATTCCACTACTCTTTCGGGCAGCGTGCTCGCAGATTCGGAGTCGACGTCGGGACGGGTCGGCCGCGCCTGCCCACTTCGGGACGAACGGCTGCGCTCCGCACGACTCGTACTGATGCGTCGGCGTCGGCGGTGACCTCTCAAAGTCCACGGCGTTCCCCTCAGGCAGCTCTCCTCCTCGCGATGTCCCAATTCTTGTACCATCTTCTCGGATGTGCACCGAGTCGAGTTTCACTCACGTTCGGATAGTCCGTGATAATTTGTAACTTTGATTTTCTTCTTCTGAGTAGAAATTCTTCGCAGACGACTTTCCGGGCGGCGTGCGGTTTGTAAATAGTGGTCTGGCAGTTTTTATTATCAGCTTACGGCACACGTTTTCGCAATTTCACAATACTAGCGTTAGAGTTCTCTCACCGCTCGGCCTCGATTCTACTGAATATAATCTTCACTGTTTGAATCAGCCTTCGTGCTGCAATTACGGGCCAAATTGTCGTTATGCACTAACAACATTCAACTGCACAGTTCTCGTGGCGACTAGTTAACTTTGCGAAAAGCAATAGTTTCCTGCTACTCACGAATATTAGAGCACTGTCTACCTAAACTCGTCTCACCTACTTTTCTTCTCGCACGCACCTCTAACGAAAAACTCGTCCGACTTCCATGAAATTTCAGAAGGGAATGTTCCCTTCCGCGAACACCTGGGATGTGCGATTTCAGACACCTCGCGTGACTGATTCCGACCAATGGCAGCCTCGGGTCTTATCGGCCGTAGCCTAATTGGCTGATATCATGATGTCACCGGTTTGAACCTAACCGTCGCTGCGCGTCACCCTCTGACGTCAACTCCGCGCGTTCTTCAAATCTCACGATGGCTACTCATGGGATGTGGCCATCTCTTGATTAACACAGGAGAGGAATGGACTACGTCCTTTTCGTCTCAATATATATATATATATATATATATATATATATATATATATATATATATATATATATATATATATAAACACACACACTACAGTGAAACCTGCAGTATATAGCCTATACTGTTTGCAAATTACTCCCCTGTTATCAGACCACCCCTCAACGCGACCTCCGAACTGGACCTTAATAGAAACTTCCTTAATTTCCCCCTTTTAAGAGACCACTTCGGTTAAATTGTAAATGTATAATATTTCGAATTTTCAGTAGTGAAAAACGAAAATTGGTTACGTTCTAAAAAACATTCTCGAGAAATATCCTGTCTCTCAACTTCATTCTTGACGAAACGGAAGGTATATCCCGTAAATCAAGTAAAATCTAGTGGTGCTAATACAGCAAGTACTTTCTCGCCTGTATTTGCACGTAAAATTACGCGAGAAGTACTCAAATTTTTGAAAATTTGTACATGGTCTTATCTATTTTTAAGGAATAGATTTTCTGTAAGGAAAAATCACTATCTTTAATATTTTATTTGTTGGAACACGCCGAAAAAAATTTGAACGTTGACAATTTTAAAAAATGAGGGTTTCCATTCAACATGACACATGCATCAATCTCTGGAACGTTCTTTACACTATCCAATAACAAGTTCAATGAAAAGCGTTGGAGCCATTTTTTGAAAATTTTGAAAATGTCCCAGTGGCTTCATGTAAAGTACCTTCCAAAATTAAAATATAGGTTTTAAATTCAGGGGACCGCGACACCAGCCAGATCGATTGGGGGATATCAGTTTTGGAGAAGATCAGTTTAAAAGTTTAACCGCCAGCGTTGTTCACTGACTTACAGACGGACGGACAAACGTTTTGCCGTCAATCGATTTTTCGATATCAAGGTCCCACAAAACATTGATTCTGGCTACACGACGTGTTAGAGGATTTTTTTTCTAAATTTAGCATATGGATTTATCCATTTTTTCGTTACCAGGGTTACCCTGTAATAAGAGGTTTTTCTGCCGAAAATGCCCCGTTTCTTCAGGCAGCGTTACATAACTTTCTCTCTACCGCGGTAGCGGTAGCGAGAAAGTAAAAATTGAGTCCACAAATAAAATAAAGGTTATTTACCTACAGACAACTATTGAGAACACTAAATTGAAAATGAGTTAAACGCTAATTTTTCCCAAGAGAAGGAAATATAAAAAAATATGAAAGTTCATAACCTTAAAACAGATAGTAAATAATTCTAAAAGAAATTTACCTCAGAATTGCAAAAAACGGCAATATATAATTTAGTCAATATGTTTTCATTTTCATAACTCGTTCTCATAAAAAACTTTTTATAAACATAGGACATTCAGCACTTTCCTAAACAGTTATAGAAATACATATAAGCTGGAGTGACCACCATATCATGGCGACTTATTATCTCCTATCTCCCTAACATTCTTTTGAAGCATATGTGTCATTTTAATTTTATTTCTTTTTAATTATTGCTCGATATATTGAGTAACTACACTACCTAATCAGAGAAGAAATATTTAAATTTGTTTTACTTTATATATTAATAAACGCATCTAGTTGTTTTTTAACCATAGAAGTGCCGAAGATATATTTAGAGAGTCTTCACATATACTCCAATATAATATATTAATATTTAATTCTTAAGATGCTGTGATCAAGTTTATCTACTTAATATATCTATTTTTGTTTTAGGTATGTATTCCGAGAAAGCGATAAAGTACGAGCTACGTGAGTATACATTTTACCTTAATTTAATTTTTAACCGATGAAGTAGAGTTATTCTCAACTTAAGGCTAAATGTACCGAAAAATACGTATAGGAAAAATCAATAGATCGCAGCACCATCACAGGGAATTTACTAGACCGATATCGTCTGAAAAAATTGTCCGATTTTCGATCGGTAAACGGCAGTGGATTTATATATATATATATATATATATATATATATATATATATATATATATATATATATATATATATAAACAAAATAATAATTTAAACAATAAATAACAATTATGAAAGCGTATTTGATTAATAAACGTTTTGTGACACATTGTTAACTAAAGTAATTTATTTTGCCAACATCACTCAAAAATAGCGTTTTTAAATACAAAAATACATATTTCAAATACAAGTATTTAAATATTGCTCAACTGTCTATAAACTATGTGCGATCAGCAATGTACTAATCTCACTTCCCAGCTTGACCGTAGTATTAATATGTATGCCACGCGTAAGTCCGGAAAAATTTGTAGAATGAAATTGCAAAATATGAACATAAATATATAAGGAAAACGCTAAAAAACGAAAATGTAAAATCAGATTTTCCTGCAATATGTAACATCAAATTTCATTAGAAAACATTTAGTACAATTACACTGTGTAAGTATCCTTACAATACAATTTCAAATAAAAGCTAGATACATCACATACTTTCTGGCATTATTTCTAAATTTGCAATTTTCGAAAATTGATAGAGTTCAACGAAACAGGTAATTCTTTTAAGCGTCCCTTCTATCCGTGGAAAAAAACTATAGTGGTTTTAGAGATTTTTTTAAAATATATACATCAATTTCATTCCCAAATTACTCTAAAACAACGCGGTTTTTTAATTAACTTACATGACCTAAGCAATCTTGGAAAATACGGCGGGTTGGGCGAAAATGGGACCAGCATAATATTTTTTATTGTTATTAAACAAAAAAATTGAAGCTCTTTTTGAGAAAACGTTACAATTTTTAATTGCCAAATTGCCACCCAAAATTGCAGGAAAACTACTCATATTTCTCTAAAAATTGTACATGATCTTATTTCCATATCTGTCAGAACAGATTTCAGTAAGGAAAAAATATATCATCATTATTATGGTTGTAGGAATACGCCCCCCCAAAAATTGCACGTTAGCGATTTTCTAAAAATAAGGGATGCCAACAAACACCATACTTGCACATTGCGTTCTGTAAGCTACCCGAGGACAAAATTTAATCAAATAATTAGGTGACTTTTGAGAAGATTTTGAAAATGAGTTTGAGGCTTAATGTAAAGTACCCTCAAAATCAAAATATTCGTTTGAAACTCACAAAGGCGCGAGTTCTTTCAGGTAGATTGGGGAATATCAATTTTGGAGAAAATTCGCAGAACGGTTTAGGCGTTAGCGTTGACCACAAACGGACACGTTTTGGCGTCAATCGATTTTTAGATATCAAGGACCCATAAAACATGTATTTTCACTACACCACGAGATATAACAAGTATTTTTTTATATTGCAACAGAATTTATCCACATTTACGTTACCAAGGCCCGGCAATAAGTTTTCCAGTGCACGATTACTTACATAACTTTCTCTTCTTATGTTAGATTGAGAAGGGGAGCACTCTCTTCAATATCTTTACGTGAGGCATTTCTGAATTAGTATAAGAAAAAATATGGTTATTGTTAACCAAAAATTAAAACAAATTTAAAAGAAACTTTTTTAAAATTAATCAAATATGTTATCGGAAAGAATTTCAAGAAATTTGGTAGATTTGTAAAAAATTGTAAAATCAGCAAAATGTGTAAAATATATAATACTGTATAAAATATGTGACGAAAATATTAGATATTTGTTAAGATTTTAACAATTCGCCGAGATCACAAATTTCAGTACAGTACATAGAAACATGTGTAATTTCAATAGAATCCGGACTCTAGCCATGAGGTCGTCGGGCAGTGCCGCGAAATAGAATTTTGACATTACTGTAGATTTTCTGTTTTCTACATTTATCCAAATAATTCAATTTATCTTATTTCAGTGTATGATATGGCGTTGGATTCTAGAGACATCTCGCCTGTGTGCTATTTTATCTCCTTTTCAAATTTGTCCGAAAGTATTAAAACAGTTTTAAAATTAGCTTCGGCGATTTTACTTGAAAAAACAGGTTCATCAGGTGAAATCTATCAAGGCCCGACGTTCTCATGGCTAGAGTCCGGATTCTAATGAAATTACACATGTTTCTATGTACTGTTAAACGCCGTTTTGAAAAATCGAGTCACAGGATAAATGAGCTCGTGCGTAATCTCGGCTCATTCTTTCTGGTAGTGGAATGATAACGGAAGATTTGGAAGTAAAATGTATGTAAAATAAGATGTTAGAACATGGAATATTGATGATATTTACACAATTAGTTCAATTTTCTTTTTGAAATCAGTTTCCAAATCGGAATCGATATTTTGGGTAATCCCTCAAATATTTTTTTGATGGTATTAGAAGGAAGACTGACATATGTGAACAAGATATATAGTTTTATACGACTATTACAGATACGAGGCCGTTTGGTTGTGTTACAGCATCACTAGTTTGATAAGTGGAGAAAAATATATTGAGATTGAAAGGGACGAAAGCATAAACCGACTGCCTGACTTGCCTGCCTGAGAGCACGGCCTCCTCCCGTGCCGCAGGCCGCTGGGTTTAGCCGTTCGGCCGCGACGAGGGAGCTCCTACAAAGGTCTGGTGACGCAACTGCGTGGAGCGGGAAGGGGGGTGACTTTTTTTTTTGAAATTTCACTATACGCCGCTCCTATTCATTCGATTTGCATGATTGACACGGCGTTGGATTCAGGAAGCACGTCGCCATCGCGCTATAAGCCCACATTTTTTTAATTTCTTCGCGGAACAATGATAAAAATTTTCTAAAAAATTTTTGAAAATCTTTTTTGAAAAAAACGGATTCGTAGCGTAAATTCTATTTTAAAAAGGAGTTCACTGCCGTTTACAGATTGAAAATCGGGCAATTTTTTCCGACGGTATCGGTCTTGTAAATTTTGCTTATTTTGGTGCTGCCTCGTGGTAGCGACAAATTGAACTAGTGTCGGTACATTTAGCCTTAATACGTTCACGCTCGCATCTGTCTTCAATGCAATTTGAGACAAGTCCGGAGTGAGTTTGCTTGGTGCCCAGTGCGCACCAGGTGTTTCTCATTGATTTATTCGTTGGGTATCATTGATTTGACCGCTTAAACATATTATGAAATATCGCTTTTGTTTATTGTAGAATGTATTTTCTTTATTGAAGAAAATACAGCTCCAGTCTTGTGACTTTTCAGTTGTACGGAGCGAGTACCTTCAATTAAAGATAATTCGAGGTCTATAATTGATTGATTCATTGTTAGTGATTCCGGACGCGTCAACTGCTAATGTCATTTGTCCCGTAAGTGTACTGCATGTTTTCAATTCTCAAAACAATGGCTCTCAATTGTTTTAATTGTCTTATTTCTAGACTTCTAAAATATTTATAAGTATATTGAACTATTGTGTGAGGTTGCGAAGATTGTTTTGCATTCTTATCTTTACCTAGAGTCAATTTTATGTAATATTTTAAGGCGCCGAAATGTAAAAGTGCAATGAATTTTGAGAAACCTTGTCTGTTTAGTGCGCCAGTTCACAAACATTTATGTGTGGTGTTGGTAGAATGGTTTATATGCGAGACTTGTGAATGATGAAACGCGAGATCAAATCCGGCAAATTTTCAATTGTTTTTTTTTTTCGGGATGAGTAACGAAAATCAATTCCAAATACGGGTGTCGAGCTAGTTAAGTGGCTGTAATAATGGCCCCTACAACTCTACATTCGAATGTAATATATTCCGTAATGTATTCTTGCACTGGCCACATTATTATTGTTATAACAACGTATAGTATAACAATATTATAACAGCGTATTTGTTAATGAACTATTCATTGGTGGAAGGTGAACAGTAATCATTACGCGAATGTTGCAATGGTGTTACCCAGTAGTTAATCTGCAAGCAATTCGTCTTCACCGAGCAATTCATACTGTTCAAAATGTTTCTGTGTCTAATGTGTGCTCATCAGTGCACGTTCAACAATAATGGCATCAAGCCATTACGATAGTCAGCTGTAATGCATCTATGGTATTATTCGCCCTTGTAACTGATTTTCTATTGTTATAAAAACAAGTTGAAGGTGGAATTGTATTAAATTTACTTGTGTTCTAGTGAGCAATCTATCAGAACTGACCAATCTAATTCAGTTTATTTTGATTCATGAAGTTATGAATGTATTTTTTTATGATTCAGTCACTTGTAATGTAATTATATCACTTGTAATTCTATGTGAATTCTAAAACAATAGTGGTTACGCACAGTAGAGGTTATTCTTTATATGAAATATTAATAGGAATAAATTATATTTATTGTATTATTGAAAATAACTAATAAAATGTGCTCTTATATAAAAATATTAATACACTCAGTATATTGCCATACACATTCATGTTTACCACTTCCATTTGTCAGTAAAGCTTGGGGTCCATGTGATCCCAGGTATAGTACTCGATTGTAAATAGCAGATATGGTACGAGGGTTAATAGGTAATAAGAATATTTAATCATGAGTCTGTCAATTATGCATCAGTTTTATTTTTTAAATTATATTTAAGTTAAAGGTGAATCTCTTGTGTTCTGAATTTCCTTTCTCGGTGGTCCCAACTTTACTTTCAGGAAGCTATTTTAGGGTAGGTATATGCAGGTGTCTGGACGACCTCAACTCTTCCAGTGGTCTTTCCAGTGGAGAAAAATACTTAATTTGTTTATTAGGTTAAGTGGTAAAAGCTATCAAGGTATGTGGTGTGAGTGAGAACCCTCAGGTATCCAACAATGTTTGACGACCTCTCCCCATCAGTACTTCTCTCCTAAGTATGTCACGCAGCATTAACTGTTTTTTGGCGTTACATAAATTAATAAGAATTAACGGAATATTAACATGTAATCTAATACGTGTTTCCGACTTACACGAATCACCGTGGTTGATATATTGATAATTCAAATATTTATATAGTGGTAAAAATTGTTGGAATTTGAGTACCGCAAGGAATGAAGGGGGTCATTTTTACAAGTTTTTAAAATTTGTTCAGCGACTTTAGATACATTAGCATTTATTTTCAGATCTACTGTTCGAAAGTAAGAAATCGACTTCAGCTATGAAGATGATCACTAAGCCATCAAAAGCATATAATATCTAGATTTTATTTATTTTATTTATTATTGTCAAAAACAGTAAAACCTGCATGTCTCGTGTGGAAAAGGACTTTTCTCGTGTGGAAACAAACTTTTCACGTTTTCTTCAGCTCCAAAATCCCACCGGTAGCGGTAGCTCAGTGCATCAACTGATGTCACTGCAGCGCATCTAACCGGGAGGTCCTAGGTTCGAGTCCTGACGGCGGCAGGATTTTCGACACTAGCTTTTCAGCTAGGTCGTATTCAGCTGCTGTCTGGAGGAGAATTCTAGCGGCCGGCTGCTCTGATCGGTAGTTTTCCGTGGTTTCTCTGATCAACACCAGGCGAATGCCAGAGCAGTACCCTACCAAACGGGCCACGGACCGCGCGCGATCTGTCCTTCCTATCCTTTCCCCTTACACACACACACACACACACACACACTTACACTAACATGCACTACACTACCACATATTCCGGGAGACCGGTCGGGAGCTTAGAGCTTGACCCGGCTGGGGCGGTGCCCCGTTGGTGCGAGAGTCCTGGTTAGGGGGAAACCCCACTAGCCGACGGTAGGTCGGCGCCGGATCTCGCCATCCAGCGGAAGAAGATCACCGCCATCTCCCAAGAAAGAAAACATGCACTACACTCACGGGACTAATGACCTAAGCAGTTGACGCGCCCGGAAACACGAAAAAATCAATCAATCAATCCAAAATCCCCAATCCACTCTTAAATAAAGTATCAGTAAATTTGACACTCAGACTCCTTGCAAGTTAGTTTGATGTAAATAGTTATTCCATATATTTTCCAAAATATTTACGACAGATTGAAATAGAGAACGGTGAGGTATAGATAGGCAGAGATGAAGGGGAAGACGAGGAGGGAAAATGGACACGATTGGTCATTTGTTTGACTCTCAGATACTCTTTAAGAATATTAGAGTTTAAAGACATGATATAGATTCAGAAAAACAGAAACAATCAACTTTCTGACTTTTTTTGGAACAACGAAATTCTTGTGCTCGTCACATTCTCAAATGTCAGGTCAAGTCGGTAAAAATTATCTATTCATTGGAAGTCAGACAAACACGCTCCCTTTAAATAATTTAAATTCATTGGATTGCTTAAATTGTATATGAATAATTCATGACTAATTTGCAAGTAAGAAAAATGAATGAATGGTTCGATCAAAAATTTAAGACACTAACTTTGATACTTAAAGGCTTCCTCGACGAGTCAATTTCTTTGCATTAATAAAATTCATCTACGTGGACTAAATTCTCTGCGTATGCACATAATATTTTCGATCTATTATTTCTTCACATTTAAAAACAATTTGTAATTTAAACTCGCTTGCGTTTGCCCAGCCTCGTGTAACGCCCCTTCAACATCTATCAACAAAATTAAAGTCTTCCAAAACAAGAAGCAGAAAACATTCCTTGGTACGTAAGTAATAAATCTTCACGAATACTTAGTCATTCAATCCCTCCTCACACATTTCACAAACATTTTGCAAACATATTTTCAAAATCTACGCAGAGATTCCTACTCATCCCATTTCAACCTAGGTCTAGAACCACCTGCAGATCTCGTGTACGCAATTGACACCCTTTCCACACCTTTCTTCACAATCTGGCAGACATAAGAAAATGATATTAAAAATTGTTCCGTCGATAATCAACAAATATACACTTGTTCCCTTTAAAATTCGCAGACCTTTAATTATAATGTTTATCTCCCTGTATCTGACGGAAACAGTGCAAACGCGTTTTCTCGCGCGGGGTATTTGTGTACTCCAAATTTAAAGGGCGGAAAAGAGAGAAAAGAGAAGTGATCCTACGTTCTGTACAATGCAATTTGGTTCATGTAATATTTTCACCAACAGCATGATCTGTCATGTGCAAATTTATTATGCGAAAGAAACAATAAAACTAACAGAAAATTATAGGAATGAAATCAAAATATAGGATCAAATAAGTTCATAAATATTTCTTAGAATAAATTTTAGAATTAAAAATAAAGCATCGCTACGAACTAATAAGACGGTAAGGATTCGCCGACTATTACTATCTGATTTTTGAAAGAATGTGATTTGCCATCGCTTTCTCCATGACCGGTTATGTCACTATTAGCCAATCGTGCACACAGAAAAGATATCTATATCAAAATCCAGATTATAATGCGTGTGCATGGATCATTTATACTTGGGATATGTTACCAGATTTGTACGGTCTCTACTCTACTGTCTAGAAGATACAGCACTGCATTGTAGAATGCCTTTTCCTGATCCAAATGATAATGTAGCTGAGATGCAATACATTCGGTTTTTTGCAAAACATCACCTGCAGGAGCGATAATTCTGAAGTTAAGTGTTTGTTACCTCCATATTATAGTCTGCGCTATCTTCGGATGTTTCTGTAAAAGGCTCAACTCTAATAGATTTATGAAGACATTGTTCGCAACCATTCCGCGAGAAAAGCATCTCGGTGTGTAGGGAGGGTGTAAAATTACTGCTAAAGCGTGAAAAGCTATAAAGATGCTCGAGCGGGTAATGTTTTTGGAAAACTAAAACTTCCATAATATTACATTCCCTGAGAAAAATTAAATATATTTTTATTCCTTCATCAAAAGATACATAAATCAGTTTGCATGTTCTCCTTCTCTGAGTTGTAACAACAAAGAAAACAGACCGCCGGACCGGGAGAGGTGACTCAGGGCAGCAACAGATGACAATGCAGTGCCTCCGACTGAGAAGTCCTAGGTTCGAGCCCCAACGGTGGCAGGATTTTCGACACGTACACGGAAATTCGAAATATGCGCTACAACGGCCGGGACGGCTCCGCAAATTGTGCCTGAGATGAACATATTAAAATAGCAGTTTGACGGAAGTTACAAATTGATTGCTAAAAGTTAGTATAATTGTTGCTAAAATGTTAAATATTTACTAGTCAATTGACAGTAATTGTGGACGGAAAACCTCCGCCCAGAAATTGTTTTTGTCATGGTGCACACGTTATGTTCATACTCGCCGTAAAACAGACAGATTCAGCGTAGTTAAATTGGCTACGGAATTTGTTTACAAGCTAAGTGCTTTTTAAGCGTATGTGGAAGGCAAAAGCGCGTCGTGAACTGTAGAGATTTTTTGAAGAACTGTTTTTTTTTCAGTATGCTTGTGTAGAGCGAATTAATTGAGTTCCAAAATATGGGGTCATTGTAAGATGCTAATTTCTTATAAACAATTAAATATCTCGAGAACGAAATGTTATAGCACCGATCGGATTCCAAATTTTGTATCCCATTGAAACGCCATTCAGATGATACAATAAAAAATTAGCTACATTTTCAAATTTATTAACAATTTTCAACTTTTGCCAATCTAAAGGGGAAAGAGTCTCCCGATGTCCCAAAGCCGAAAAAATCGAATTAACAATTTTGCAACAATTTAAAATTTTATACCCAAATTTGCAATAGGGACGCTGGCAAATTCAGAGTCTGCCCTCACGACACCATTGCTTACCAAGAACGACTAGAATAGACAACATTGCATAGTGTCGCAATTTCGCGGAATCCTGACTCTTTCCACATAAGTGGCGATGGAATCACATTGTTTAAAAACCAAGGAAACCGACCAGTTTCGAAGCGACTCACCTCGCTCATGAAAAAAGCTGGTAATGTAAGCGTATGTATCGAGTGCACTCACAGTCAATTCATTTGCGTAAGTTTGATGTCGCGACTGAGATCTCATCAGAATGATTGGCGCGTAAACTTAGCTCACACGCACGAATTTCGTGAGAAAAACCAAACGATTTCCTTTTTACCCAGGCAGGTAACACTGACAATTTCATCAATACTTAATGATACCTCCGCCAAGGACTGATAATCAATTCATTTGCATAAGTTTGGTGTCGCGACTGAGATCTCATCAGAATGATTGGCGCGTAAACTTAGCTCACACGCACGAATTTCGAGAAAAAAAACTAACGATTTCCTTTTCACCCAGGCAGGTAACAACTGACAATTTCTTCAATACTTAATGATACGCCAAGAAATGATAATGGAGTGGATTTTCATTTCAGAGTCTGCCCTCATGGCAAGAGTGCATGGAAAAACGAGAAGCTGTACACTGGCACAATCTCTTGATAATGTTCTCCCAATATTTCGCAGCCTCAGCAGTAGTGCATGTTTTTATAACGGGAGATGGTGTTCTTCGCCCGCTGAATGGAAATATCTGGCGCCGCCCTACATATCGGCTTGAGGGGATTTATTTATTTATTTATTTATTTATTTATTTATTTATTTATTTATTTATTTATTTATTTATTTATTTATTTATTTATTTATTTATTTATTTATTTATTTATTTATTTATTTATTTATTTATTTATTTATTTATTTATTTATTTAATTTATTTATTTATTTATTTATTTATTTATTTATTTATTTATTTATTTATTTATTTATTTATTTATTTATTTATTTATTTATTTATTTATTTATTTATTTATTTATTTATTTTACGTCAAAAAAACAGTTAAAAACTGCGTATGACGTGCTATGGGGAAAAGTGAATTGTGTGCACATTTTCAAAATTCTGTGATCCCTACACTGTCATATACAACTTAAATTTTGAATTTTGAAAGGGAGATAAAAACAAACAAAAAAAACTCCCATGTAATAAAATGTATTTTCAAGGATAAATAAGCAATAAATTTTGAATTTTGAAAGGGAGAAAAAAAACAAAAAAAAACTCCCATGTAATAAAATCTATTTTCAAGGATAAATAAGCAATAAATTTTGGCTCTTATTACTTCCTGCCGTGACAACATGGAAACGATAATTCGAATAATTGTATTTCCCACTGAATTCTAGAAGACGTGCACAGAAAATGAAGTTACATTTATGTCCAGAAGCAAAACAAGGGGCCATCTCAGCATTTGCTCAAGGGATCAGGGAAACTGGACGAAAAACCTGATCGAGATAGGGGTCATTGAGCCGGAAGCTGTGTTACAATAGTTGTTACAGGTTGTTTATACTCATTTATACAGTCCAAATGGTAATTAATGCATTATGTATCATTGTTAAAATTAATGTTACTTTTCTTGTGATGCTCAGTATAGTCTCTAATTGTATAGAAACAGCTATGCAGCAGAAACGATTTCACTTGGGATTTAAACTTTTCTATTGAATTTAATCGTTTAATGTCATCTGGAAAAGTGTTGTAAAATAATGTACATGTATTGTATGTGAATTTTTTGTAATGAGCTGTTGATACTGTCACCTGATGAATATGATTTCTACGTCGAGTGTTATAGTAATAGACTTCAGCATTTTCTGAAAATATATTCCCGCCCTTAAGCAAGTCATTCTTTACAAAAACCACTGATTCGTAAATAAAAAGACACGGTAATGGTAGAATTCCTAGATTAATGAAGAGAGGCTTACATGAGTCACGTGGGTGGGATTTGGTTATTATTCGTACAATTCGTTTTTGTAATCTAAAAGTCTGGGAGCTATAAGATGTATTTCCCCAGAATATTATGCCATATCTCAGGCGGGAATGAACATTCGCGAAGTATACACAACGAGCAGTATGAAGGCTGACTGAATTTGCAAGAATTCTGAACGCGTAGCATAATGAACTTAATTTTGTGTTCAATTCATTTAAATGGACGTTCCATTTAAGGTTTGAATGAATTGAGAGACCTAAAAATTTTGTTGCCTTAACATCAGTCAATGGTACACTGTTCATTTTCAATGAAGCACAGAATTGTTTATTTGAAATGGAAAACTGCATTAAAACCGTTTTCTTTTCGTTTACTATTAATTTGTTATTTCGGAACCAATTTGAAACATCTGATATTGTACTATTTACGGTTTCTTTATTGCAAAGGATGTTCGTATCATCCGCAAAGAGAACCGTTCTTCCGTTTCGAATCGTCGAGGGGATATCGTTTACGTAAAGTAGGAACAGAATAGGGCCTAAAATCGATCCTTGAGGAACTCCACATGCAATGGGCAAAGAGTCGGAAAGGTGCGTACGTAATGTTCCATCATTCCAGTAAGGTATTTCAACTCTGAGATCGTTGTTTAAGGTACGAACATAACCAATCTAGAGCAATACCACGAATTCCATATGAAGGTAATTTTGAAAGTAAAATGTCATGATCAATGATGTCAAAATCTTTTGAGAGATCTAAAAATAATCCAATAGGTGCCTCGTTTTGATCTAATGATGAGGCGACATCTTTAAGAAAAGAAAATATAGCTGTTTCCGTTGATTTTGATTTTGTAAATCCATGTTGGCAATCTGAAAGCGCGTCGTGTTTAGTGAGAAAGGTTTCCATTCGTACGTAAAAACGTCTCTCTAATATTTTTGAAAAAACTGATAGAAGAGAAATGGGCCGATAATTTTGAATTTCATTTTTGTTGCCTTTTTTGAAGAGCGGCTTAATTTTAGCTGATTTGAAAATATCTGGAAACGTTTCGGTGCATAACGATGAATTAAATATGTGAGTTAACGGGTGTATAATGGCATACGCACAAGTCTTTAACAAAGAATCTGGGAATACATCTAAACCGGACGAATATTTATTTTTTAGTTTACCGATTATTTTGAGAATTTCATAGGAAGAAGTTTCGGAAACGAACATTGTGTCTAAAATTTTGTGTGAATTGTCTGTTTTTGAATTTTGTGGCTGAAAACCCTTAGTGAGATCGGCAGCAATTCTCGAAAAGTATTGGTTAAAGAGACTAGCCACTGTTGCCGGATCGTTTACATTTATATCGTTATATTTTAAAACAACATTCTCTAGGGGGTTTCTAGTTGATTTGGTAGTATTTTTATTATATTCTACATTGCTTTTGTTTTATTATTTGAGTTCAAAATATCCTGATCGTTTTTCATGATTTTAGCCTGCCTTATGACTTTTCATAACAATGTTTTGTATTTTTTAAAGTAGATAAGGAAATCTTGAGATACGTCATGACGTTTAGAAATTAAGTAGAGAGTACGTTTATTTTTACACGATGTTCTAATTCCTTTTTTGATCCAAGTATTACTTTTTCGTGAAATGTTTAATTTTCGAAATTTTGAAATGTTTAAGAATTCGCTTGTTTTTACTAGATGTCCTAATTCCTTGTGTTATCCAAGAATTGCTTTTCCGTGAAATATTTAATTTTCTTTTTTGAAGAGGAAAGCAAGTGTTAAAATGAATTGAAAGAGTTGAAAAAAAAAAGATTTCCCCAACTAGATATCTCCCATCTGCAGGGCACCGCCCCAGACGGAAGAAGCTTTAAGCTCCAGTCTGCTCTGCTGCCATGTATGGTAGTGAAGTGAATGTAAGTGTGAGAGTGTGTGAGGAATGAGGATAGAACAAGGAAGAGGAAGAAAACGCGCGCGGTCCGTGGCCCGTCTGTTAGTGTACTGTACCGGCATTCGCCCGGTGTTGATCGGAGAAACCACGGAAAACTAACCGATCAGAGTAGCCGGCAGTCTCATTACTTCAGTAGTTATCTCTTTTTGAGGTTATTTCCTCCTGCGTTTTGCGGCATCTTGAAGACTCAACCCTCAAAATGAAGAGTGCCAGGGCAAACTCCGGTCATACGCGCATTGTTCTTATTTAACAACAGGCTATCGCCTCACGATAGCAACAGCGGCGGCAGAAGGCGGTGCTTTACCTGTGCTACCAGAAAAAAAATTCCCAGCGGAGGACATTTTACCAAAAAAGGAGGACATTTCAAAGAAAAGGAGGACATTTTACATTTTGTAGTCCACGATGTTCTCAACATTTCCAAACCAAGTCTTTGAAAATCATATTAGACTTTGCGTCATTAAAAATGAAAGCTTCCGACTGGATACGTTCGCCCCCGCACTCATCTTCGTTATCCACCTAACAATAGACATACATAAGTTATATACGACAATAAGCCTTATGATCTATTATGCAGGCCATTTATTCAACTAAAAATGTAGATATTCAGAACATGAAGTCTCTTTAATTGATTAAATAGCTTTAAAAATTTGCCAGTATTTTTTCAATTCAACAAACCAAAAGGAGGACATTTCATGCAAATTTAAAATATGAGGCAGAACAATGTTAAAAAAGGAAGACATGTCCTCCAAAAGGAGGACAGATGGTAACCCTGGCTTTACCATTTACAGAATATTCCCGGCACCGACACCTCTGGGATATTTTATCTACGTGATGTCGTGGGAGCGGCAGAGAAACAGCAACAGTTCGATACTCAAGCGCAGCTTGACTGGAGAGGCAGAATTCATGTTATATTGGATCACGGTCTGTTACACTAGTCACCTGTGTGGCCTTAACAGTGGCTTACCCTTCCGTTACCCCGTAAACACCAATTGGAGAGGGATCAATGCCGAAACCCAGAATAAATTTCAATATTTTTGAAGGATAGTTTAGTATATGTAAGGACTAATAATACATGTATTTACCAATAAATAACATTCGTTTTCTGATTGTTTGTATTAAAATATTTTCAACTTTTGTGGTATGGCAATGTCGTGTACCTTTTTAATGTTTTCTATATTTGCGAACTTTTCTTCTGGGACAGTTGGCATGTCCTTTATAATAAAAGCTAGTTCAACATTCACAATGTTCCTTCTGTTGCACAATTGTTATCTACATAGGTACTAAAATCAGATAACGTGTATATCGGCAGGACTGTCTGTAAGAGAACGCCAAAATTTCCAAGAAATGATTACGTATGGCAACGGTTTAGAATATTTTTCTAAATATCTGATAAGCTTTGAAAACCGAAACTATTACTAAGAGTTCAGAAAGGTATCATTAATAATCCTAAAAGATTAAACTGTAACTCCATACCTACACACAGATGTAGGAAAATCTACGCTGTGGTCCATCGTTGATCTCACCATTGGTATGCGACTCCTAATTGATAGAGCACATGTGGTATGTCGTATTTGGCGTTTGGGTCGACTGTCCGACTTTGCCGGCTAGCTTACGATGGGTGTTCCCCGTGTCTGAGAGTAGTTTAATTCCCAGGATTGGGGAGGGCTAGAGAGATATGTGGCGAACATGACGTATTCCCTTCACGTAACTAGCAAACTCCGCCTGCCTGAGACTTTTTTGTCACACAGCTACAGAAACTGAGGCTATTTTAAAGAAAAGCTAGAACTCTATTTTTGTCTCGACCGAGAATCGAACCAGGATCATACCAGGACAGGAACGATAGTACGCCGCCCATGAGCCATTCTAGAGGCTGCTTATAGAGCAGATTCTCTCTGAAAACTGCTAGATGTAAGCAAGAAATGATGTTTCGCAGGTGGTTGGCATCATTTTGGAGAATTTTTGTTACGATGCCTTAATTTCAAGCAAAAATTATCCCCAAATTACTCTTTTTCTGAAAATGTTTATAACCTTATTTAAAGATCCACGTTTTACAATAGAACAATTTCACGTTTTCATTTAGGAAAACATATTAACAATTAATATTGTATTTTTATAATGTTATTTGTTTTACAATTTCGAAAATGTGTGTCCTTTGCTCTATCCCTAGAAAAGAATTTAATAAAAAAATTTGAGCTAATGTTTAGCAAATAATTCTTTAAAATTGCTTATATTTCATGTTAAATTATCCACAAACCACTCACATTTTCAAACATACATGATCTTTTGCACATGACCATGACCTTTCTTAAAGATCTGTTTTTTTTGTCCAGATTATTTAAGACTAAACTATCTATCTTCAGTATTGCACTTCTGCAATGTTATTTTTCTCCAAATTTTGAGAACATAAGAATGTTCGCCGTAAATTGGACCAGTACCACATTTTGTACCGACCTTCGAAACATACAAGGAAAAAATTTAAAGAAAATAATTGCAGCCGTTTTTGAGATAATAATAATAATAATAATAATAATAATAATAATAATAATAATAATAATAATAATAATAATAATTGAAACGGATTTTCGAAAAATTGTACATAACCTTATTCTAAGATTTGCCTTCGAACAATAGATTTCATAAAGGAAAAAATCTTTAGTATTTTAGTTGTAGGATGAAGATGAAGAAACTTTAAACTTTTGCAATTCTCGAAAAAACAGGGATTTCAACGAAAATGAAATCCATACCATTTTTAAGTGTCTTTTGTTTAATGTTTAATAAAAAATTTGGAGCCACGGACGGACAGACACAGACAGAAAGAGAGACAGCCTGACGCACGCACGGACAGACGGACTGACGGACAGACCTTTCTCTTCAATCGACTTTTCGGTATAAAGGACCTACAAAACATGGATTCTGCCTATACATTTTCGGGAAAATAGTTCACTACATATAAGAACATTTTTCCATTTTTTCGTTACCAGGGCCTCCAGTTCCGTTCCAGGCCCGTTACCAGGATCTCCAGTTCTGTCGAAAAATTACCGATGTGGAGCGCAAGATTAGAATATTTTCTCTTCTTACGAAGTATGGTAAGAAAGTAAGAGTCTCAAGCTTCAATATTTATTTTAATAGGACGCCGAAACATTTTTGAACTTTTATAATTTTTGATCATTCAGACTTCATAAAAATTAGTTCTGCTCCATATTGTAAGCATTTCGTGCTCCATTTGAAGTAAAAGTTTAATTTAAAGATATTTATATAATTTTTGTGAGAATATTTAAAGAAGAAGGTTGAATAAGGTTTATTATATAAATAAACCTTCAACAACAGTACCCGCAAAAATAAAAGTAACAATTGCAAACTCGAAAGACCTTGAGTTCGGTTTAGTATCGAGGAATGTCAATTTTGGAGAAAATTGTCTCATTGCTTTAGGCACTAGCGTTGACAACAAACGGACCGGCAGACAAAAGGACACAGAGAAACGCTATACCGTTAACCAAATTTTCGGGGTCAAGGATCCACAAAACCTGTATTTTGACTCTGCATGGTGACAGACGAAGTAATATACGACACATAGGATAAATATTTATTCACTTTGTCGATATCTGGGACCCACATTAAGAGCGTTTCTCACAAAATAACAGCTTTTTTTCTGCAGCAGCATTACAGTACCTGCACTACGGAAACGCGTAATATTACAAAGTAACTGTTTCCACAACGCAACAAATGAGTAGCAAATATTGAATGATGCGCGACGTCTTCCTTAAAATCTTCCTTTCTCATGACAGCTATGTCTTAAGAAGTGACGCACTGATCACGAGAATTGAGTCGTCTTCACGAATACGGCGGTTACACAGTACACATTACAATAGTAATTTACATACAAAAATTATCAAAAATGTTTGTTACATAACGCATCAAATGAAGAGCAAATATCGGAGGGCAACCTTTTCCTTGAAGTCTTGCTGTCGCATGACATCAGTTGGATCATTAGCCATGACGCACTCTGCATGAACATTCAGTCGGTACGCACAGTAAGAGAATAGGTGAAATTACAAAATCCCATATTTGCATTTTGTAATGAAAATCGAAGCTGTGTCATTATTGACGATTTTTTTTCTCGAATTTCTGTGCAGCTAACGAAACCATAGATATATCAAACATAGCCAGAGGCTCCATAATTTTTTTTCAATTTTCGTAGCCTCTAGCATATGAAATAGTACTACTTGTATAAATTGTAATCGGTGGAATGAACTGCAACCCGCTTCCCTCAGAAGTCTAGGCGAGCGCAGCGCAGTATCCTGAACGAAATTTCGTGTATTTACGTTTTTCAGTGAAAATCTAAAAATTTTCATGGTTTTTTGGTTTTATTTTCGAGATTCTGTGTATCTAACGAAACAATTGACTCTCTCACATGGCCTTAGAGTGCTTATTTTGTTCTTAATTTTTGTGTAGATACGAAATTAGTAATCCATATTCCGATGAATGGTATACTGATGCAAGATTTAAAACAAAACTGCATTATAGGGAAGTATTTGCATTTAGCGCACCAGATTATAGCGCATTTGCATTAGCGCTCAAGAAATTTCTCATCCGTATGAACTAGATAATGACACTTGCGCGGCAAAGCCGTGGCGGGTTTTATACCCTGGCGAGCGAACACGACAAGCCCAGAACGACGGACAGGCTGACTACGTGACGCTGTGTCAGCTGCAGTGTCGGCTAGACCGAACCTGATGGAAATCTGGACAAAGAGGCGGACGCCAGCGAAAATGAGAGGCTGCCACAACGCGACTCCAGATCATCCTCGCTTGCAGAAGAGAATCGCGTTTAACTCAAACACAGCCAGCCGTCCATATAAAACCAAAGACCGTATTTGTGAATTGTTGAGTTATCGGATGTTGGAGAAGGAACGTAATGTGTGTATTACGAAAATAAATAATTAGTACATTAAATTGAAAAGTATTTTTAAATTTATAACTTGTATTACATTACTTGCATTACAATATGAATATAAGAAATTCAATTAATTTAAAACAAATTATCTTTAGTAGTTAATTTTCTAATCTATTTAATTTCCAGCTATTCCTGGAACAAAAAGTATTATTACCTGTATTAGACAATATATGAATGAGATTGAATGCGGAATTGGGAATAATGAAGCAACTTGGTTGCCACATGAGTATGAAAGTTCATTTCCCCCTTTTTCACCTAGATTATTTGCCTAAAAATCTAGAATTTTAAGCGAAGAACAAAGAGAGCTATTTCAGAAGGATGTGCTGAAGTTCGAAGGATGTGCTGAAGCATCCGTATGTTTGTACCGGAAGACAAACCTAAAACAAAAAGCAACAGAAGTACTTTCTCAGTAATAGTTCGACAGCGTTAGAGGCAACAACTACTGCTGCGCTCTGTCAGCTTATCGATACACTATATCTCCGAACCAAAACACTTCAGTATTAATATTACCTAACAGTGTTATTTAAAGTGCTATCAGTGTTCCAAGCAGTGTACAGCGTTTCTCTGGCCGGCCTGCCGGCTGGCTCAATGTATCCACATGAATAAAGCAGTACCAGCCAACCTCAAGATGAATCCGTCACTTAACCTCCAAGAGCAACCCACGAAGTCGTACGCCGGAGCTGCAAATACTGTGAGTTTTCCATCAAAAGCACAATCTATACTACTGGACGCATGCGAAAATCTAACTGTCAAAGACTATATAAGTAAATTAACCGAAATTGTTCCCCCCAGTGCCATTACTTTCATATCAAGAATATCCAATAACAGAATATGTGTGTTTCTGAACTCGAAGATCAATGCTGATCTTATAACTAACAAATACCCTGCTCTGATCATTAAAAATACCACTGTTAATGTGAGACCCTTAATTAACAAACTCAAGAGAATCATAATATCAAATGTATATCCTTTTATTCCAAACGAGGAAATCACAAATATTTTCAAGAATCATGACATTAAAACTACCTCCAGTATATCCTTCATCAGAGCTGGTCTGTCTGACCCTAACCTCAGTCATATTATGAGCTTCAGAAGGCAAACATTTATCCAACCTGAGGAACTTCACAAACTCCCTCAGTCATCAGTGATTGTACATGAAGGTACACCATATAGAATCTTTTTCTCTGCTGAAAACATTACTTGTTTCAGTTGCAAAATGGAAGGCCATACTGCTAGTAACTGCCCCCAAAATCTCCCCAAAGAGAATTGCCTTCTGGACACTCCCAATACAAACAAACCAACTATCCTTCTAATAATATAGAAATACAACCTATCATAACTGAAACACCCACTGCCCCCTCCACCAGTGACCCTATGAACTTTCCTCCCCTTCTTAAAAGAAGCCTCCCCAATGAATCCTCTTCCCTATCTGAAGCAACTAATAATGTTAAAGATAATAATCAAGATAATGTTAAAAAAACTAAAAAAAAGAAACAGAAAAAGAATTCTTCAAAACATGAAGAACTGGACCAAGATAGCAATCCTGATAAAACACTTGAAGACATGCTCAGCCCAACTAAAGATCTGCTTGAAATGAATCAAAACTCTTTCCCTCTGTCAGCAAATCAATTACACTTACTACTAGAAAATACTCTGGGCTCTGCTGATCCCCTGACCATAGTAAAGGACTATTCCAATGATATTCCAGCCGTTATAAAAATGCTCAATGACATTTACCCTGTATTAAAGGATAGAATTATCAAAGGCAGAGTCACCAGACTAATAAAAAACTGCAGAAACACCTACCGGAATCAGACACATCTGAGTCTGAATCCAGTATGGAAACTGCCTGACACTAAATTTTTTAATTCAGGTCTCTTAAAAAACACCATTCCCCCTTGCTAAATAAATTTCAAGCAAACAAATGAAGATACTCCAATGGCATATTAATGGATACTATTGTCGTCTTGAGTATCTGCAATTATTATGCAACAATTTTGACCCAGATATCATTTGTTTGCAAGAAACCAATTTTAAGGCTAATCACTCAGCTAATATTAAGAATTATCAATGTTTCTTTAAAAATAGAACCACTGATCATGCTTCTGGTGGAGTAGCCATATATTTAAAAACTTCAATTTTGGCTGACAACATTATGATAAAATCTGACTTGGAGGCAGTTGCAGTGAAGGTTGTAGCACCTATTTGTATTAATATATGTAACTTATATATCCCTAACAACCATAAACTTGACTACTTGGAGCTCAGCGACATCCTAAAACAATTACCAAAACCCATATTGATTCTGGGAGACTTAAACAGTCATCATCCAGTATGGGGCTCATTTAAGACCGACAGAAGAGGTATATTAATAGAAGCATTTGCAGAAGACTCTGACTTGATAATTATAAACACAGGAGGACCCACCCACATCAATCCCAGTAACGGCAAAGTTAGTGTCATTGATATAACAATGGTATCGGCCCCTCTTGCTCCAAAATGCTCATGGAACGTCCTTGAATATCCATACGACAGTGACCATTATCCAATCATTATTGATATTGACTCACCCGGCTCTGGTGACACACCTTTCCCTCCTACCAGCAAGCTGAACTATAACATAGCTGACTGGACCATGTATCAAGAAATCGTTAGCTCTGCCTCATCTAGTTTTCATCTGGATGATAATGAATCTGACATCAATCACATAGTCCAAGATTTTACCAACATTATCAT
>BLKR01011617.1:0-29749 GCA_011170035.1 Teleogryllus occipitalis
GAGGACCAGTATGTTTGCTCGTGTGAATAACGGTAGAATCTAAACCGCAGAATTTTCGCCAAAATTGATATTCCCTGATCGATCTGACCCATGTCACAGCCCCCGGGATTTAAAACGGAAATATTGACTTTGGGAGGGAATATTACATGAAGTTTATCGACCTTTTCATTCTTCCGCCCTCTAAAGGGAAATTTTCGAGGCCAACTGCTCCTATTTGAAGTTTCTCGTGGTTTCTCCTATCAACACCAAGCGAATACCAGAAATTTTCCTTAACAAACGGGCCATGGACCTCGCCCAATCTTCCTTTTCCTTGTCCTATCCTTACATTTCTTACACACACTCACATGCCCTGCACTACCACGCATGTGATAATTCTTAATTCCCTTGTTTAAATTCTTGGAAAACTAAAGATATTACAATTTCCATACAGCATATAACTTGTTCCATGATTTCTCATTGTTGAGCAAAAACTGCATATCGATTCGTGAATCGTTTACAAGTTATGTGGGTAGTCCATAGTTGATGGTACACCTGGAATATAGAAATTTCTACTCTCCTCGTTTTTGGAAGCGTTGAGAGCGATTTTTGAAAATAACTACGAATACCCGAAAGTGCATGTCTCCATATTTTTGGTCCAATTTCAATGGTAATAAAAAATATGAAACTTACGAAATCATGTGGTTGAATTTTTTAACCTCACATTACGAGAATTTAACAATATATTGTCAATTTTACTCCCTCCTTAGTGGGGTACATAACAAGTTTACATACGTAGTGAAGGGAAAGTTTTGTAATACTGAAAAAATCTATGTATATATTTTAATGGAAATACATATTTTGGTGTCCTTGATACCTAAAAAACAGATCTTTAAAATTCCCGTCTGTCCGTTCGTCTGTGAACAACAGAGAAGTCCATAAACCTTACACCGGATTTTGACCAAAATGTATATTTATCAATTAATATGGCTGCCGACACCTCCAATTGGAAACTGGTATTTTGATTTTTGAGGGGAGTCTATATTAAGCCTCAACGGCAGGTTTGTAATTTTATAAAAACTGTAATTAAAAAATAGCCCGAATAAATTTCTCTTAATAATATGGTATGGTTCATACTTGCATTATAACAACTGGTATTGAGAAAATAGGAAATGTTTAAATTTTTCTGACCCACATCTTTAATATTATGCAAGAGATTTTTCATAAAAATAATACAATCCATTCCTGAATATTAGATCTTGAAATCTTTTATTAATGTGTAAAATTATAATATTGATTATATATATATATATATATATATATATATATATATATTCATAGAATAGGGAATGGTAGAGTTACTTAATCAAATATTGTAGACATTACTTCTCAGTTATGAAGTTCTGATATGGGGAGACTCCAAGAGCTGTAAATAGCACAAACGAAACCTCCAAAACTTTTAAAGACAAAATCGTAGGATTGATCTCGACTGCCTCGGCACCACTGGGCCATATGCTCGTTTGCCAACGTATCAGACGTCCTATCGTCAGACAAGGTCCTATCGTGACCTTCCTGAGAACGGTAAAGCTTCATTTCATAAAATTTCCCGCAAGTAATAACACGTTGTCTCGACGTAAAATGAAAATCGATTCTTTCTAAAATAATTTTATCGGTCACATACGTCATTATCCCCTGTTAATATGCAACCCTGCAGGCTTGTTATGTGCACTTGTACCTATCTGTATGTTAAGAAATTTAACATCCTTAGCAACGTAAACAACCATCGATTCATCGCAAGTCAAATGTTTGTTAAGGAAAAGAACATGGCGATATACAAGCGAAAACAGGTTCAAACACTTCAGAAGTAATTCATATGGGTTTGGGGAATAATTATTATTAATTGTAATATTATTAATAGTACAATTAGACAAATGTATATTAGGTAAATTAACCTCATTTTCCTCTTATTCCACCAAATGAAACTACTTCGGTAATTGTATTTACTGACGATGTGAAGGTGTCGCCACTGGAAGTCAACGCGTCAATTTGCTAACCGAACATTGTTTCTTTAGGTTCAGGAGAATTATTTGCATCCAATTTTTCTCGAACCACGGTATACGAATACTGTTTATACACATATATCGTAAGCAACACCCCTCATCCTACTAACGTGCCGTAGCAACAGAATTAATGTGCATATTATCGCAGTAATGTAAATTTTTGCATAATTCGTGAGATTTTATGGTGACCGATAAAATTCTGAACATATCACGGAATGTTACAATATTATTACTGCCGAGACCAAAAGTTCCACTACGCTCCGCCTCGATTTTTAATTTCGACGAGGCAGTAATAACGTTTCATTCATTACTCGATACTCGACACTCATTACATTTCTAGATATGTTCTTCTACTACTTCTTCTTCTTCAACATCAAGGATTAGGCCTGAAGGCCTGTTCCGTCCTCTTCAACGTTGACATCATCAATCCACCGAGTCTTTGGTCTTCCAACTCTTCTTCCAGTCGGTACACAATTTATTATTTGTTTAGAGTGTTTGGCTTCGTTCATTCTTATAATATCTAGGTATGTTAAAAGCAATAAATAGAATAAACCAGGATTCTGTACTTACTTGAGCTGTTTTTTCTCGAGCATTCGCAGTTCGTAAGCATGATAGGGCGTAATCTGCCTCGGTGCTCGTGGAGCCGATCTTCCTCGCATTTTCGCTGCGCATCGACAGCATAAGGAATATTCACTGAAACGTAGAAGATTAACCCTTTATTGCATGATTTTTTATTTTTACTTGCAATATTTTTTTTGTATACCAGCATTATAAACAACCCTTTTCCATTAACAAAATCGTTCATAATATGGCTCATTATGGTACGAATTATTACGTCATCGTTATTTCTGCACGAAATATGAGTCATCACTGACATAATAGTCATAAATCCCATTTATCATCGGTTATGGAGTATAAAGAAGGCAGTGGTACCATGTAAATAGATTCAGTGTTCGCAGTAAATTCAAATATATTGTGAAAAAATTAGCATTTCTAAAACTTATTACTCCTTTAAGATTTTATGTTGCCTACAACTTAACATCCAAATTGACTTCGCTTCCTTAAATCCTTATAATACTGTTGTAAAAAAATACCGTAAGCAATTAGTTTATAATGTTACTTTTATCCACTCACAAGAAAATATTACCGAACTCACACCTAACATCGTTCGTTCGGTAATACTTTCTTATTCGCGCAAAAAGGACAACATTATAAACTCTCTGTCTCTCTCTCTGTCTCTCTCTCTCTGTGTTCTCTCTCTCTCTATCTGTGTCTCTCTCTGTGTGTGTGTTTCTCTGTGTGTGTTTCTCTGTGTGTGTTTCTCTGTGTGTGTTTCTCTGTGTGTGTTTCTCTGTGTGTGTTTCTCTGTGTGTGCTTCTCTGTGTGTGTTTCTCTGTGTGTGTTTCTCTGTGTGTGTCTCTCTGTGTGTGTCTCTGTGTGTGTGTGTTTCTCTCTCTGTGGTGTCTCTCTCTCTCTGTGGTGTCTCTCTCTCTCTGTGGTGTCTCTCTCTCTCTGTGGTGTGTGTCTCTCTCTGTGTCTCTCTCTGTCTCTCTCTCTCTCTCTCTCTCTCTCTCTCTCCGCTCTTTCCACTTCGCCTGTTTCGCCCGTCGCCCCCTTTGCCTGCCCTGCCCGTCCCACCTGCCCGGCCGGCTCGCACGGGCGCCTTATGAGTTCCTCCTGTTCTTTAAATCATCACCTTCTACCATTAACAATGAATGAATGAATGGGTGAAAGTTACACTAAATATTATAAAACATCATGTAATATCGTGAGACATCACAAGAGTCAATAAAAGGCAAGGAAATGTCTTGGAACTTCCAATCCATGTATTACTACTCTCGCGTAAGAAACAAAAGAAGATTAAAAAAGTCTCGCTGACAAAGTTAACTTACAGTTATCATGGTTTCACCATATTGGTACAGTATATGGCATAAATGTGAATTTAAACCCTCGAACACGTTGAAATATTAAAAAAATTACATCTTCTCTTAATTACAACTATATGAATGACTGGCTTGTACAAGTTATATAAACTCTTTTTACACGTACCTCAGCATCTTCCTTGTTCCCGCTGCTTCAATCAAAGAACGAACCTCCGGGGCTCGTTCAATTTCGGCTAAAACTCGTTTGAAGTGTTTATTCAAAAATTTTTCGAAGTCGAGTAGTTGATCTAAGTGTATTTTTGATTTCAAAATATCTTCAATATTTTTCGCAACTTTTCTTCTATCTTCTTCCTAAAAATAGAGGAAGTCGTTTTGGACCATTTGGAATTGTTACGTTTTTATAAATAATACACAGTTAACTAGCCGTAATTACCCGAGAGTCGAAGAGGTTCTTGTTGTGATCTATTACTGCATCGAAAGTGTTTCTCTTGATAGAGAGCTCAACTCGATGTACTTTTGATCTAAGCTCTTCTACGGGTACTTTTTCGTCAAACGCATTTTCTAAATCAATTTTATCTAATTTTATGATCCCCAAAAGTTCAACATATTCTTCAATGGCCTTGAGAACAATAATTAATTAATAAAATATAATTTTAGTATCAGATATAACATTACCATAGTTAATTAGTTATTGATTTCATAACAAATACGTACATCCACAGTTGCGTCTCTTTGAATTTCACTTTCTTGTAGTTGCGTTGGAATTCCTGATACATCCTTAATATTCTGTTCTAAAACTCGTATTGTGTTGAAGAGTTTAGCAATTTTCGTCGGGTTCTAAACAGGGAGGAAACACGATTACTCGATTTGCATTATTTTCATAAAGTTTCAGACAAATTTAAGGCAGCATTTTCTGATATAGCATCCGTGCTCATGAAATACTGTATGTTCATATTCTCAGGCGGTGTGATATAATTAACCTTGACACTTTACATTAAAATGTTGAATATAGTGTGATTTCTTGGAATAAAATCTTGTTAGCTTCGTTTTCAAAAAAATTATTGACTGTCTGTTCGGCATAATATGAATTTCGGAGGGTTTAATATATATGAGGTGGTAAAAGTCATGGGATAGCAATATGCAAAATACAGATTGCAGTAATATTTTGTATAACATGTATAAAAGGGCAGTGCATTGTCATAGCTTTCATTTGTACTCACGTGATTCATGTGAAAAGATTTCTCCCGTGATTACGGTCTCAGGACTAGAATTAAATCTTTAAACGTAGAATGGTTGTTGGAGCAAGACGCATGGGACATTCCTTTCGGAAATCTTTAGGGAATTCAATATTCCGAGATCCACAGTGTCAAGAGTGTGCTGAGAATACCTAATTTCATGCATAACCTCTCACCACGGACAACGCTGTGGCCGATGGCCTTCACTTACTGACCGAGAATGTGAGTACGTAGAGTTTTTAGGGCTATCAGACAAGACACACTGTGTGAAATGCGTGACAAGAGTAAGTTAAGGACGAACTTACTATAGTTTTTAAGTTAGATGAAGTTCATTCCAAAGTAAGAGATGAATTATTGTTTATTATCTGTAAAGTTTGTTAATTTTTGCATACGTTTTGTTAGTTATTTCTTGAACGTGTTCTTATACTCTCGCTACTGCTTGCGCAATATAGAAAAAAGTATTGAAATGCCTCGCGGAAAAAGGACGAAATCGACAGAAAATAATTGGCCGGTCCTGATAACGAACAATCTTGTCTGTATATATTCTAAATTACTTCATCTAATACGTTGTGTAGTCAGAATCCATATTTTGTGGGTTCTTGGTAGGAAAAACTCGATTGACGGCAAAACTATCTGTCCCTCCGTCTCTGGTCAACACGAGCTGCTACACCGTTCAGCCGATTTTCTCCAAATTTGATATTCCCCAATCGATCTGAATAATGTCGCGGCTGCTAGAATTTGAAACCCATATTTTTCTTTTGAGAGTATTTTACATGAAGACCCTCGGACATTTAAAAAAATTTCAAAATAATGGCACCGAATGTTTTGATTAAATTTTGTTGTCGGATGGCACAATACACGCTTAAGAGAATAGTGCAGATTTTATTTTCGTTAAAATTCCTGATTTTTTGAAAATTGTACGAGTTTAAATTTTTTTCGACGTCATCCTACAACTAAAATATTGAAGATAGAGATTTTTTTCCTTCAATGAAATTTACTCTTGAATGAGAGATTTTGAAATGAACATATATTTAATGCTTTGAAGATAAGAGTAGTAATTATTCGGACAATACTCGTGTAATTTTGCGAGAAATATAGACAATTTAAAGAATATTTAACAATGTTTATTAAATTATCTAAATTACCACCGTACGTTGCGTTGGGCAACGATACAGCGATGGATATTTGAGACGTTTAATGTTGAACGGCGACATGATGAGAAAGATAAGGTAACACGGTTTTATTTACATAACGTTTGTGTTACAGTGTTCTCTACGTTTAATAAAATGATATATTCCAGTTTATTAAAACCGGGAAGAATGAATATCAAGATATGCATAAGGTAATGAAATCGTTTCGAATGCATTCGTTTTACGATATATTGAATGGACTTAAGTTCTTCGATGCTCAATTTATATGTGAAATTATTCTTGCTTATCTGAATGATATGCTGGAATTTATGCGAGCAGTTACAAATAATGCGAGGAAGTATATGCAGTTGTACTTCCCCTAGCTTCCTTATTAATTTACTGTGTAGTTATACACCAAATATTTTACGGCTGTATCATTATGAATCCATGGATTTGAAATATTAATTTGCATTTGATGTACATTTATTTATTTCGTAATGGTAATATTTTCGGTAGAGATTTGGTAGCATTTATGACACTTCTCCATATCATTGTCAATTTGACAAACCAGGAAAGGTGGCTCAGGGCATAAACTGTTGTCACTGCAGTACCTCTGACCCAGAAGTCTTAAGATTCGAGTTCTCACGTTGGTAAGATTTTCGACATTAGTAAGATAGAAAGGTTGACTTCAGCCGCTGTCTGGAAGAGATATCTAGCTTCCGATCAACACCATGATCCGCGGTCCGTTTGTAAAAGAACTACCCCGGCATTCGTCTGTGTTGATCGGAGAAACCTCGGAAAACTACCGATCAGAGCAACCTGCCACTAGAATTCTCCTCCATACAGCATCTGAATTCGACCTAGCTGTCTAGCTAGTGTCGGAAATCCTGCTCAAGGGGCTCAAACCCTAGGACCTCCCGGTCAGAGGCACCACAATTACATATGTTGATGCGCTGAGCCACCTTTGCCGGTAAATTTCATTGTGTGAAGGTTAACAGAGGGATCATGAGAGGGTAAACGATTATCATACATGAATGTTTATGCATGATGTTTAGATGCAATACTTAGAGATAGTTTGAGAAGTCAATCTCACTACAAAAACTAAGTAAAGACACTAATTTCTAGCAAAAGACTGTACCGTGCAGTCTTCGGATCCCTGCTCAAAGCCCCTGTGCCACTGAGGTAGGCCGTTGTTTAATTCTAGTGAATTTTAAATTTTCGAGCTGATTATGTAAAATAACTTTTAAAAAGAAAAGCATTTTAACGATAATATATAAATAATCATTTTATACTCTCGAATATCAATTATAATATTCTGAGATCATTATATACTTTATATCCAATGAATATATGACGTTATTTGCTTTAAAACAAGTTTTTCTATCTTTTGAGAGGTAGGAGAATATCATTTTATTATTATAAAATGGAGCCGATTCAATTGAATATTTGTTTTATTTTCAAATCATAAGTATTGAAATTAGTAAACTTCCACAGATTGTTTGGAATACAACATTCACAATATATTAGATGTAACCAAAGTATTAATTTATGTGAATATATATAAGAAATCTTCTATCTAAAGTAACAAAACAAGCTCAGCTTGAGTAGCAGTAAATTATTTATTGAAGTCAAAACCCGCAGCCCAGTTTCTTCTAGGTTTGACTACACAATCACAGGTTTGACACGAGATGTCTCAGTCAAAGGAAAAAAACAACATAGTGTGTTTCGGTTTTGGCTGCTCATGTATTCCTCATCAGTCAATTTTTTTGTGAGAGATCTCAGTTACGCGAGAAAACGATCAACAAGAACTTGGATCGGAATGGCGTATTACTACACATTTTTTACGATTTACACTTTTTACGATCTGAGTTGACTCTTTGCAACACTAGTTCCAGTTAGGAACGAGGCTTCAGCCTCTGACCACGGAATTAACATAAAAAATATTCTTGAAACAGTCGAACATACAATTTCCAGTGCTGTATATTCCAAAATACTACGTTGCCGAACAGTTTGTCAGAAAAAATTATGCTTCGAGAATTATGCATCAGGCAGACTTAAGTTCATATCATGTTCATTGCGTTGGCCCAAGAATGGAGCCTCGTCACAACCTGGGGCAGGGGCCATCTCAGCATTTGCTCAATGGATCAGGAAAACTGGACGAATTGTTGGGTATGATTTACTAGGTAATTCTAGAAGTGCCAGGGTTATGGGTTCAGATTACACAGATAACATATACTACATTACGTCGTTAACACCGCTTCGTAGAGGCAATCCAGCATCAAGTCTTCCAAAAAGAACTATCAAATTTCCGTCCAGTCCTTTTACGTGTCTTTGGAATCTGTCAATTCTTGAGCCAAAATTTCCAATTTTTCTAATACGGGAGTCGAAGTTTCTTATTGCACGTTCGGATTTTCTTAATCTTCTATTGTGGACGAAATCAACCTTACCATCGCTTTCAAACTGTCCACCAGTTAATGCATTTAGCTAGAAATACAAAAATATATTAAAATTTGTTTATAAAAAAACGTTGATTACACTTTTTTACTGTATTATTAAAGACATTATTTGTTTTCTCTATAACATATTTCTTGCTAAATTGTGGTGTTACATATTTCAGTAAAACAATACAATCTGTGTATTGAAAAATAAAATCAATTATTTTAGAATTTAACTGTAATCAATTCCCCTAATATCTAATTTTTAAGATACATGCAAATATAGAATATTTTTTATTTATTCAATAATTCACTATTTTTTATATAAACATAACTGTGATGTACGAAACGATATAAAATTTGAAGGTTACAGTAATGCTTAAAAATATTCACAATTAATTTCCCAATAACAAGTATTAGAGGAACAATTTCTCAAGAACATAGTATTAGTCAATAAAAATGTCCCCCTCACTTTCTAAACGAATCGTAATATTGAGGTAAAATTTTCACCAAATGATTGGGACCATAAATGTTTGTCAGTTTTATATATTAGCTTTTTGATAGCATTTTTTATTTTAAAGATATTGTGCTACTTTTTCAAACGAAACACTACACTTTTTACATAAATATGTAGGTGTTGAGTAGACAAATTCTTCAATACTACATATGTTGGTATTTGGGGAATCATTAATAGCACAAAAGAGTATGAAATCCTGCGTCATACGAATAGCAGATATTGTAAGTAGGGCAGCTGAGCGGTCTCCAAGCCGCAAGGCGCACGGCAATGGGACAATTTTGGTGACCTCGTCAAAAGGTCACCATGCGCCACTATGTGACAACCTTGGTGACCTCGTTTCAAAAAACGACTCGGCGAAGTCCTCGCACGTTACAATCATTTAAGGTACCAAGTTCACATTTTGTTTGATAAAATCAAAGGGGAGCAGAAAATCACCGGTGTGTTTTCATTTAGCAGCATCGTTTATCAGGCAGATTAAAACAAATTTCATTTTTAAAAGTGGTATACTTGTACCTTGTATGGTAGCTAATCTCGCAAAATAGATTTCTACTAATCATTGCGGCACTGACTTGATTGAAACCATTGTAAGTCATTTCGCGTGGAGAGCCCGTTTTCTCTATTTTGAACGGCTTTGGTAGATTTCCCAAAGGCAGGAAAAATACGGAATACTTTGCTCTATTTCACTGTAAACATCACGCTACTCCCAAGCAAGGGCGTATTCAACTGTGTTGTAACTTCAGTAACAGATACATTGGTGCTGAATACTTTTTTAATGATACTATCACATTTTCTCAAATATATTTCCGGGAATTTGCATTAAATCATTAAAAGAATGAAATAACTTGTAATAAAATTGTTGACATCACAAATGGGTTGCAAATTTCTAAAAGTTTCTTCGTCAACTGCCCACCAAAATATCGCGCCGCAAGTCTACTAATCTCTGCTCAACACTTCCATCTCAATATCTTGATCCGTTTAGAAAATATTTAAAATTGACATTTTTGCTGACTAAAACTCCATCCCTGATGCTGACAAAAAAGTTTCTCAATTTTTTCTTTCACCGTCATGTGAATTCCATGCGATAAACAAAATTCGTAAAAAATTGTTATGGAAAGTAAAGTCACTTCTACAATAGGGCAGGCGTAAATAAAATATTCTATTTGACGATTCTGTATTATATTAAATAAAGTTGTATTCGTCAATCCTATGTATCTGTGTCTCAGAAATAGAACTGATATCGCCGAATTTTGTAACGGTGAAAATTAGTGTGATAGTCGTTTCTGAACTATCCATTTGATTTGACATTCGAGAACTGGACTTTTCTGCAGTTGGAGAGTCATTGTAAGCTCATATTCCAAAACCAGCCATTGAAGGTAAAACAAGAGATTTTTGAAAACCTTCAAAGAAAGCCATAAATATTCATCGTCTGCAAAATACTTTTTTTGTAAGAGTGCTGTCATTCATTTTGAATAATTTAAGAGGCAAGTGGAACAGGCCTGACAACCCAAATGGTTTTACGGGGCACTTTCGAAACATATAGTGATATACTGGAGATCACACTTTAGGAAAACATGCTTTTAAAAAGGAATAAAACCTGTAGTGCGAAATGAATACAACAGTATTCACCGTATTCAAACTGTGTTGTTGTCATGAGAAATTAGTTTCTCCTTTCTAGGGAAATAAAATATTATATATTTGTTTACTACATTTGGCGGGCCGCAGAGTTTGGCGCGTGTCCAAGCACTTGTGCTCCACAGGCCGAGGGTTGACCAGGTCTGCCTTCAGTAATACAACTCCAGTGAACTGGATTTCAAATAGATCGCACTGAATGAGTATGAATGTTTTGAATTTTCACGCAGAGCTCTAATTTATATTTGAAATACTCATTCGTAAAAAAATTAAGTTTTTTTCGAAAAACTATTGACTAGCTGGAATAGACGTAGTCACGTCCTCAAATACAAGTTTCACGCAATAAAAATGCTTCTTATGATGATGTAAGTGAGATGCTAAAAGAGTACCAACTTGCTACTTACGGCACTTTTCATGTTTTCAACTTCATTCGCGCAGTTACATAAAGTATCGAGAGGAACGTTATCTGAAGCCAAAAACAGGTGATTTTCAATAAAGTTGTCAATAATTCTACTATATAAGATAGACGTCACAATTGAATTATATATTGCTCACCTCTCACGTGAATTAGTAATTTAGAGAGATTGAACAATGTCCTTCGCGTATCACCAAACTTCTCTCTAGCTTTAGCTATCTCTCCTCTGACGTCACGAAGAATCTCTCGCATCGTTATGTTTCCTCCCAGTATTTTTCTGGTGGGTGATCTGATAGCTATCTTTGAATACCCACAAGTTGCTGGGTCCAGCATCGGAGGGGAGTCTGGGCGTAGTTCAAAGTCCGTGGCTGGGACCAATCTAAAGCTTTTAGGTGTAAAGAGGTGACAAGTACAACGATTAAAAAGAGGGATATTTTCCTCATAAATCACATACTTATAGCTCAAAGGCTTTGAAAGTAACCACCTGATTGTGGATTACTTAAGGGGGCGTTGCAAAACTGCTTACTGGGCTGTGCAAACGAAACAGTAATTCCGTTCAAGGAACGCGTCTGCAAACTGTGAGTTGCTCGCTCATCTACGTAAGATGGACACCAGAGAGAAGGGTCTTCAGTGACGGATACACCATCCTCAAAAATTTATAGTCCTCAACCGTCATGGATCCCATAGAGATGGACCCAAAAAACGCCACCTCCTTATTTCTGACTTTTGTAGCGTAAACCAACTTCTCATGTGGATAAATAGGGCTATAAAAGCTGGAGTAACCTATTATTCATCTGCTATTTTTTGCGCATGCGTAGCGCAACGGTGGTCTCAAAGTTATCGAGTTATTGCATATTATATTATGTCATTCTCCAACGACCTAAATGACCCCATATTGTTCTTGAGAAAGATGCACTTCTCCTTTGGAAGAGGAAGTGCAGCATCTATACCTGGGAATCTTACACTTTGAAACATTTTGCATACACTGCTTAGAATCGAGGTGTACATGCACGTGGTTGTAGCAAATGAATTAATTATCAAATTTATAATTCTCAAATTATGTAATATATTTCAAGGCCATAAAGGAGCCCCACAAAAAAGAAACGCGATAGTAAATGTCTAATATTGTTTCAAACCCGAGACGTATAGATACGAGTAAATAAAACTAAAATATATTCTAAACGTGTGTGTGTGTGTTAGCAAGTTGTTTTTTTGATTTGTCACGAGGCTAAAAGTAACACAAATCTCGAGAGTAAATAGATTTATTTACCATAAGGTTTTCAAACTGGCAAATTGGTGCTACTTTTGTTATTCAATGAACTTTGTAATTCAATGTTATATATTATTTCGCGAATCGACCACTGGACCCTTGAACTCGTGGAATCACATAAGACAAACACGACGAATTTCTAGTAAGATTACTAGTAGTATACAAAATTTACTAGTTAATTTTAGTCACAACTTTGGCTTGTATTGATATTATTATTATTATTATTATTATTATTATTATTATTATTATTGTTATTATTATTGATGTTATTGTTGTATTTATTCACTGCTTAGGTATTGATTAATTACGTAGTGCATTTGCAATGCAGTGCAGCAGAATTTTATTTCCTTTAGTCCAAATACGTCTTACATTACTGTCTTATTCCAATATCGGAGCATCGACACATTGTGCGTTTGTGCTTTCACCGATTGTGTCGTCTGTATGGTCTACAACATTTCAAGGTCAGAGTAATGTCAATGCTTCCATTTATTATTTAACTACTTTCTGCTACTGTGTTTAGTGTTACAAGTAATGGTATTTATATACTTAACGACAAAAAAACAACAGAAAAAAAGTCTTTTGTAGGAAAATAAACGTTAGATGAAATTTTCCCTTCTCTAAATACGACCAACAATGTGTTAAACGTACCTGACAATAGTGTCTTGAGAATCAGTTCCTGGATGGACGATAATGTAGGCTTTTTCTTTAGGGACAGGGCTATCTTCAGGGGGAGGCGCGCCGTCATGTGATTCTGCAGTCTGGGAGGTTTGAGCTTGTTCCATCTCTCGCTCTTTTTTTTCTTGATCCTGAGAGTGGCGTACTCTGCTCGCAACAGTTTAAGTAGACTACATCAATATTTCATACTTAGTACGTAACGTTCACTAGAACTTTATATACAATATATTTTAACTTATTATTTTGAAAACGTAGTAGATCAAGTTAAAATATTTAATAGTCCCTGTGTTTTGTGTCTCTTTGAAAGAGTAAATTAGTATACGAGTAAAATTATATTTATTTTGCGTTAAGATTTCGTCGAAAAAATGAACTTTTGTGGCTATATGAAATGAAAGTAATATACAGATTACATATACATTGGAAACAAATAATTGAGAACTGAAATTCTCAAAGGTGTGAAGTGCCAATGTGTATGAAAGTGAGATATTTATTCAGAAAGTTGCTTTAATCTAAAGCCAGTTTCGTCTCAAAGGCGCTGTCTCTGTCCGTCCTCTTAAAGAAACGTATGCCGTTAGACGATACAAATATTAACTACAGTTGCCATAGCCTCTTAAAACGAGTCAACTGCCACATTATTTTTGCAACAAAAAAATTTAAATTTACGAAATGTTGCGATATATATTATGTAATAAATGTTAATATCACAAATATTCTATCTTTAAAAAATCAGAGACCAAAAATATTATAATATATTGAATAAATACAGACAGAAAAATGAATTTCAAAAGAGTTTAAAGTTGAAGGGTATCGGCTGTGCGAGTGACGCCGCCTCGAAGGCAGTGATGATGACTGTTCGACCATCATAACTTGGTCCTCACTGCAGCACTCCAGCCCTGATGAAGACGCGTCACTGCCTATGAAGCAGCGCCCTCGGGAGACCCGAGAACCACGGCATGACTAGCCACAAAGCCTACAATTGCAGGTTTGAAGTTATTTGCATAGATGGAAACATTTTTTACTTTCTCGATGCAGAATAGATGGCTCTGGTAACGAAACAGTGGATAAATGTAGTTGCTAAACTAGATAGCTTAACGCTGGCACGGCGGTGTTGCCAGAATCTGTTTTGTTGGTACTTGATAACGAAAAATCGAATGAAGGCAAAACGTTGGTCGTCCGTTTGTCTGTATGTCTGTCTGTGGCTGTCTGTCTGTGGCTGTCTGTCTGTGGCTGTCTGTCTGTGGCTGTCTGTCTGGGGCTGTCTGTCTGGGGCTGTCTGTCTGTGGCTGTCTGTCTGCCCGACCGTCTGTGAACAACGCTAGCAGTTAAACCGGTCAACAGATTTTCTCCAAAATTAATATTCCCCGATCTACCTGGCTGATGTCGCGACCTCTTGAATTTGAAGTCGATATTTTAATTTTGGGGGTTACGTTATATGAAGTCCCTGGGACATTTTAAAAATAATAAAAAAATAGACTCCATCGTTTTTTAATAAATTTGGTAGTTGGATAGCGTGAAGAATGTTTAAGAGAATGATGCAGGTCTACTAAATCCTGAATTTCCGAAAATTGCAAAAGTTGAAAACTTTTCCAGAGTGTTCCTACTACTAAAATACTAAAGTTAGATTTTCCCCCTAACAAAATCGTTTCCTTACAGAAAGATAAGGTCATGTACACTTTTTCAAAAATTTGATTACGTTTTGCGTAATTTTGCGTGAAAATACGAGCGAGGAAGTATGTACTGCTTAGCATCACTTGTTTAGATTAGCGATCTGTTGCAAAAGTTTCAGTTTCAATAAACAAAATGATTGTTACAAAAGCCTCCTGGTTTCGAGTAGATGTGAGGAATTCTGGAACATTTTTAATGAAAACCACTCTCAGTAGAATGGAACGTTGGACAGAATTTCATATTTTGAAAAAAGGAAAGACGATAAGACATGCACAGAAAGCTGAAATACCTGTCGCGAAAGCCAAAGCAGTATCAAGGCCTCAAATAAGTATCTGCTGTCAAAGTTGGAGTAACATTTTCAAGAAGCAAAGTCATTCTACGTCGAACTGTGTGAAACCGAAGGGAAACATGTTTGTTTTAAATACTGTTTAAGTTTAACGCAAGTTTTGAATATTATTTGTTTTATTATTATTTGAAAAATGTTTTTGTAATGCCATTGACATAATACCTTTTAGAGGAAATATCTATGTCAGTTAACAACTTTTCTTAATTCAGATTTACATATTGTTCAATATTATTTACATAAGCTATTATTTACATACAACATTATTTACATGAGTAGTAGCCGGGTAAGAATGGCTAGTTTGACATAGTGTCACGTGGAAAAATAAGTGAACCTCTTAACAAATACAAATATTGGTTCTGTCTAAAAAGTAAAGTTTTAGCACTTAAGACGTTTGAGAATTGTAGTCCTCAACTGTATACCATCTGACAAAATTCAAGGCTAAGATCAGTTTTAGCAACAACACTCTCTTTAATCACCGCAAAATGAGTATTCAATAGCAGCTCTTTTATAATGATTTGTTGCTTTCGTTGTAACAATACAAGTTATATAATGTGGTGGGACCTACCTTTCCATGTATATGGCTTTAAGAGTTTGTCTGCGAAAATAAGTGTGTAATATGGCTATTCTTTTCTCCATGTCCCACAACATCTGCCTGACCTCGTGACCTTCGGATTGGTGTGGATATGGTTTCATGGCCTTGATCTTCTCGTTAAATTTGTCCATTGTTGATAAATGCTTGATGATTAACGTGGCCTGCAGGGAAGAAGTGAAAGATTACCAGATCCGATTCATATCCTATAACTCTTACAAAGTTTTGAGCGTGTCATTTGAACAAAATGTATTTATTGATCTTGCAAAATTAGACAGCATGATCTTTCGTTGCTAAAATGAACCTCAATTATGTCGACAAACTTCGAGAGGTGACTTCGGAACGGATCTAAAGCGGAAACATCAATGCTTCTGACCGAGAAATTCTAGGGTTCGAGTCCCCACGGTGGCAGGATATTCGACACTAGCCAGTTAGCTAAGTCGAATTCAATCGCTGTCTGGAGGAGAATTCTAGCGGTCGGTTGCTCTACTCTGATCGGTAGTTTTCCTCAGTTTCTCAACCATCAAAACCAGGCGAATGCCAAAGCAGTTCCTTGTAAAACTGACTTGAACCGCGCGCGATCTTTTCTTCCTCTTCCCTATCCTATAGTCACCCTTTACACACACTCATATACATGTACTATACTACCACACAGTCGGCAGCTTAGAGGTTGTTCCGGCTTGGTCGGTGTCCCGCTAGTGGGAGATACCTGGTTGAGCAAAACCCAGCTAGCCGACGCTAGATCTCACCATCCAGCAAGGATTTCATCGTCACCTCCAGCGATAAAAAACATGCACCACACTTGCAGAACCAATGGCCGTAGATATTGTCGCGCACCGAATTACTAATCAATTAATCAATCATTAAAGCGAAAATGATTCTATGAACATGTGTTCATAAATCTCCTCGGCACGACTTTTTGCGTCTTTCTTGGTCCTACCACAAGATGTCGCATGATCGCGACCGTATAAAGCAGTGCTGCAGATCAAGCAACTCTAGTGGCAGGACTGAGAATGACGAAAAAAGGCGTGCCGAATTCCATCTTGGAGATACTACGCACAGATGCTACGTTAGAAAAACCCAAGTTAGGCGGGTGAGCACGCCCTATGACTTCACTTGCTACTAATATACACATTATTATTATTATTATTATTATTATTATTATTATTATTATTATTATTATTATTAAGATTCTTTCGCAGGGCTCCAGAGAAAACAAGACGACTGGGGCAGTGTATTCAAGTGAAGTTCTCATTTCGAACACGTGAGGCCCTTTTTCAAACGCTCTCGTGCATGAAAAATTAATTTCTCCATTTAATAGAATTAGAAGGTAGCAGTTAATTCGAATTATAAGTATACCTTTTTTTACTTTTTTTTATTCAGGGTCTCAATGAAGTCAGCACTTGGAGAAAGCTGCCCCAGGTACCCCTTCCTTTCTGGGCGCCCTTGGTCAATGAACAACGTAAAGGTAAAGTAAACGCTCAAGCTTGGTGCCAATTAATATGCCTGTAACAAGTAATGTACTTCAGCTTTCGGGTCAATGCACCCATATCGTTCGTTTTTTTTGCCAGCTTCCCTGATCCATTGAGCAAATGCTGAGGTAGTCCCTTGATTTGCTTCTGGACGTAAATGTAGCTTCACTATGCGTACGTTTTGTTGATTCTACATTAAAACCGGTGATGCACACTTAACAACATTAGCGTTTTGAAATCTGTAAGGAAAATGCAGAGAATGTAATGTACTAGAGAATATTAAAACCTCTTAACGTCGCAACATCAAATTTGTCTACTAAATGATGAAAGAAATGGAAATTACTAATTTTAAAATATCAGAAAAATGTAACTCAGTAATTGCAGTTCTTAGCATGCTTTCATAGAAAAGTTGTTGATAAACATTTCACGATTATTTACTGGAAGGAGCCATTTTCACAGTGTTGTTGAATGTTTTCTTGGAATTAGATTTAGATTTGCTGCTCTCTTGTAACACTATCCAGTGTGGTGGAATTTTTGAATAGTGTAGTGATTTGTACCGTTGATTAACATTGTCTGAGATTATTTGACATACGCGCATCATTTCACTTTCTGCTTCTTCTAATCGATGTAGAAGTTCACAAATTTCTATTTTTGCCGTTCTTGTGCCGGGACATGTTCTTTTGAAACATCCTTCTCGACGGCTTGCCTTCAAAAGAAATTGTCTATTAGTTACCTATATTAAAATATAAAGTTAAGATAATTTGAAATAGTAAAATATGCTTCATACCTTTATGGGATGATCTCGTACAAATTTGTTATCGGAAAAATGTTGCATAGATTGAGTCATTTTGATTATAAAAAGATAAAAATAAGAAAAAAATCAGAATTGCTTGTAAAAGTATGAAGATGAAAGTCACTTTTTGCGAAGAAGTAAGTAGGTTAATTCAAAATGAATTTCAGAGGGCTGTGGTGAGTTTTCACTTAAATATGTTCTGCAATATATAGTAGGATTTGGTTGAATTCCATGTTTTTTTTAATCTGCAGAACTTGTAGCTTTATCTTCTGAATTTGTTTGATTTGTTGAATTATATTTCGTTTCTCAAGAAAGACAAGATTATTATGTAAAAGTAACTTCATTGTCCGTATTTTTCATTCGATGATTCTTACGTTATGAACAAGCAGTAAACACATCTTAAACTATAGTAAACAATTCTGAGAATTGTAATGCGGTGTTGTTGACGTTCTTACATGAAGAAATAAAGGAAGTTATCTCCGCCAACTTAATATATTTATATAGATGCCAGCTATCGACAGATTTGCAGTCATGAGTCTACAAATATAAAGAAAAGAAAATATAAATAAAATATCAAGTAAATACAAAATAAGATATAGCGGTGGATGAATATAAATAATAGTTACATTTAAAATTATAATTATTAGCAAATTAAATCACAAAATATGAAATGCAAGGGGATATGAATATAGATACCAGTAGCAAATAACATTACAAAATATACAATGCAAAGGGGGAGTTAATGTAGTTAATAGATACATTTAAATTTTAAATGTTACAGAAAAATTGCAAATAGAATTGCAAAAAATGAAATGAAACGGGGGAAATCTGCCGCAAGGCACAACTAGATCTTCTTTCCCAGCATTACTGTACCTTCTTCTATTGTGACATTGATGTCATTAGCATTATTTTTTTTTATAAAATCAACGTCACTATTGTCAGGAGACGCACGCATGTTTTTCTTCAGCTGTGCGACAGGACTAGTTCTATTGATGTACATGCATGCTAAGACGAGATGGAAATAATAATGCTCTAAATAAAATAATTATTAAAATTATCTAGTTGAAAACAGTTGACCTTAGAAGAATTTTGATTTAAGTTCCTCCAATGTCTTTTCACGAAATAAACACAGTACTTGTCAATATCATATTAAGTATGCATTGCAAATGGATTGCAGAAAGTTTCCCCTTTTAACGTCTTATGTCTCGTTTTGGAATGGAAATGTTATCAAAAGCCACTTGAAGGCTGGTGGTTGTTGTACGCCTGCTGAGTAAAATTTGAAGACACTCCAGATACGTGAGCCACACGAAGGAAGGCCTAGTGGCAGATTGGAGTAGAGACCGGGCTCAGTGCATCAACTGATGTTACTGCAGTGCCTCTGACCGGGAGGTCCTAGGGTTCTTTACTCGACGGTGGTAGGATTTTCGACACTAGCTTTTCAGCTAGGTCAAATTCAGTCGCTATCTGGAGGAGAATTCTAGGGGTTGGCTGCTCTGATCGGTAGTTTTTCGTGGTTTCTCCGATCAAAACCAAGCGAATGCCGGAGCATTACCCAAACAAACGGGTCACGGACCGAGCGCGATCTTTCGTACCTCTTCCTTATCTTATCCTCTCCCGTTGCACACACTTACACTAACACGCACTACACTACCGTACATGCCGGGAGACCGGTCGGGGACTTAGAACCGGCTGGGGCGATGCCTCGCTGGTGGGAGATACGTGGTTCAGGAAAATCCCGCTAGTGGACGGTAGGATGGCGCCAGATCTCACCATTCACCGGGGGAAGAACACAACCACCTCCAGAAGAAAACATGCAATATACTTACGGGACTAATGACCGCATTAGTTGACGTATTCGGAATCACTAACAACGAACCAACCAACCAATCGGAGTAGAGACAGACATAATGACGAACAACGGCTGACTGAGAATGAATATTGGAGCAGAAGTTGTTCTTTCCTCTTCAAACGACTCATGGGGGTTAATAAGTGGAGAATTATTGTCAAACTGTAAGCAACCTTATGGTGGTGCTTTGATTTTTGACATAAAGGTTAATAAAAGATTTTGAACAAGTTGTAAAGAATACATTAGTACAAAAGGACGCAAACATGTCTTCATTATATAAGGTCAATTTTATTTGAGTAATTTAATAAAAATACATTTACAATTGTTATTTATTCACAAGTTAAAAGCGTTCGTTTGTGGCAATCACAGCAGACAATAGTTGAAATACAAACACAATTTAAAATTAATTTGTACCTACTAATGAAATAAAAATATTAATAACTTTCGTAACAGTATTAGATATATAGTCGAATAATCCGCTTTTATTATGCTCAGGTTGTAAATAAAACAATATAATTATATATCTCAATATTCAAAACAAAGAAAGTTATTCCGTCCTCCATTTTAACGACGCATTATCCTTTGTGAATCACGTAAATGTTTCACTCCACTTCCTACCAAAAAAAAAAAAAAGAAAGACAAACAGCATGCGACAAATTCTTTCATGAATATGCGAAGCACGGGTTGACTGTCCTTACCCCTACTCAAAAGAATGCGTTTCATCGTGAGCTATATGGCTTGTTTACGTAAACACGTGCGAGAATGTTCCGCGTACGGTCATCGGCCGTAATGAACCCGTTGGAGCGTGCGGCTGGGCCGTCGTTTTCGCCAGGGACTGTGTTCGCGGACGCCCAAGCATGTCGGGGATAAACCAACCGTGAGGACGCGTTTATCAGTCACGCGCTTCGCGACTCAGCGGTTATTAGTCGTCGAGTGCCGCTGCTGCTTTAGCAGTCACTCCCTGAGGGAAGTGTAAACGCCATTGAGTAGCTCGCGTTGGGAATTTGGGAAAAGTAGCATCATTTACCGTTTGGCACGGGCTCCATATTCCCAGTATAATTGATTATCAGGTTTGAAATAGTTATTTATGTATCTAGGGCGATAAGTAGATGTTTTGCCCGGAGGGCGACTTCCAAACCTGAGGGCCTCTGGCCCGAGATATTAACTTCTGTACAAACGAAGAGCTGCAAGATACAAACTTCCCCCTTGGCCAATTGTCTATACAATTATAAAGATTTCATATATTTTTATGAGAAGAAATAAGAGGTCATCTTCGTCAACATATTATTTTTATTAAGATAGTCGGCTTTCTTCCTCAGAAAGAATGTTCCTCAGAAATACAGAGCTTTGAGTCGAGACAGATCAACTGGGGAATATTCATTTTGGAAAAAATCCTTCAAAACGTTTAGGCGCTTGTGTTGTTCTCGGATAGATGGACAGGCACATGGACGGACGTTAAAAGAAGGAGACAAAAAGAAAAGAAAACATTTTTCGGTATGAGGGGCGGTTAATAGATACATTTAAATTTTAAATATTACAGAAAAATTGCACGCAGAATTACAAAAATGAAATGAAACGGGGGAAATCTGCGGCAAGGCACAACTAGATCTTCTTCGCCAGCATTACTGTGACCTTGCTGTCACAATGAAATATAGTGGCAGCATGTTTTTGCAGCATTTAGTGCTAACCAATTGCTGTTTTGCTAAATATTTACTACTAGAACGCTCCAAAGCGCAAACCGCTGGTTATATGAGCTTTCTTTCTATAAGAGAAAGTAAAACCGTTAGATCTTAGCTGCAAATGCCCCGTCAACTTCCGTGCGAACCAACCGACATCGCTCTCCGACTTCAAACTATGAAGCCTCTTGTCACATATATGTAACAACATATTTAATCAACTCGTATACGTACCTTTTTGCTCTAATTTGCAAAGATCATTTCTTCAATAGGCAGAGACAACCTAAATGCAACATATTAGCTAGTTTTTTCATTTCTGGATGCTAGATGACGATTTTGCCGTTATCCGTAAGGCATTGTGTACTCCTGGCCAGGGTGTACATATGAATTGCGTTGGTTCGAATCTTCATCTAAAACCGTGCTTAGCTGCTATATGCCTGTAGTTAAGTGGGAGGGAGAGGCTGGTGTGAGCAAACAGTGGTTGGTTCGACTTTTCATCTAAAACCGTGCTTAGCTGCTATATACCTGTGGTTAAGTGGGAGGGAGAGGCCGGTGTAAGCAAACAATGGTTGGTTCGAATCATCTAAAACCGTGCTTAGCTGCTAAATACCTGTGGTTAAGTGGGAGGGAGAGACCGGTGTAAAGCAAACGATGGTTGGTTTTATAAGGCATGTAGCAGCTAAGCACGGTTTCAGATGTGTCCATACTTCATGTATACGTGCATCGACGCCACCCCAGCGGCGCTGCGTTCCCTTAATAAGCGGGCGGGGGGTGGGGGCGGGGCGGAGCGCCTGCTAAGTGGCACCTGCGGCAGCGCAGCGGAGCAGCGTCGTCCAGGCGAAGGGAGGGGCGAAGGGGGCGGGGCCCCGTGCCCTTGCGATATTACTTCCCGCGCAGTATCTCACAGTGGCCGTCGGCGCCCCCGGCCGCGCCCCGGGCGCCGCCAGGGGGCGCCACCCACGCGCCCGGGCCACGCTCGCCGGCCGCACTCGGAGCGGTGGGAGGCTTATAAATTTCGACGGCAAGCTCAAGTGGGGTTACTGCGGTGCCACCGACTGGGAGATCAGAGGTTCCAGTCCCGACGGTGGTAGGATTTTCGACAGTAGCTTGTCAGCGAGGTCGAATTCAGTCGCTGTCTGGAGCAGAATTCTAGCGGCTGGCTGCTCTGAGCGGTAGTTTTTCGTGGTTTCTCCGATCAACATCAAGCGAATGCCGGAGCAGTGCCCTAACAAACGGGTCACGGACCGCACGCGATCTTTCCTTCCTCTTCCTTGTCCTATCTTCTTCCTTTCCACACACACACACACACTTACACTAACATGCACTACACTACCATATATTCCGGGAGATCGGTTGGGAGCTTAGAGCTTGTCCCGACTGGGGCGGTGCCTCGCTGGTGGGAGAGTCCTGGTTAGGGAGGAACCCCACTAACCGACAGTAGGTCGGCGCCGGATCTCGCCATCCAGCGGGGGAAGATCACCGCCATCTCCCGAGAAAAAAACATGCCCTACTCTAACGGCACTAATTACCAAAGCAGTTGCAGCAGGGAAAGAATGCCTCTACCTCCCGTGATGAAAACTTGCACTACACTTACGATATTAATGATCGTAGTAGTTGATACTCCATGAAACACGAAATACTAAATCAGTCAATCAATCCGAAGAGATTTCGTTCACCTGCCTAATACATGAGGATAATACTCTAAGAATCAGGAGAAAATATTTCATTACTATGCCATTTTGGCATATAAAATGTCCCTACATTAGTTCATTGATAAAATGGACCATCTTTGACCCCATCTCTCTGCTGTACAAGTGAGCAATATTTATTCCTTTGAAAAGTGTTTATTTCCTTGAAATAAACACTTTTCAAAACAAAAGAGATGTCAAAAAACAAACAAAACAAAAAACAACAAAAAACACAACAAAAACAAAAACAAAAACTAAACAGAAATTAGAATGTGCAGAATAAATGATTCGTTAAGTACAGAACACATAATATCGACTTAAGTCCAAATCCCTTTCGTAATTTCCTCTTCCTTTGTTTCTTTCCTAGTTTGGGATCTGCCGTGGAATAATTTTGTTGTTAATTACCGATCCCTTCGTTTGTTAGCCTGGTGATAGCTTGAGGGACCATATCCTCGGCCTACATACTCAGAATTTCCCCTCTCACCTCCCGACTCACATCGTTCTCATTTCAAGAGGGTGAGGTGTCTTTGCCAGGGGAATCTCCAAACCTACTACAGGGTGACATAATGCAACGTATTGGACCGTCGCGCGGTTAACTAAACACATTTTGTTCTGATAGATCAAATATTAGACTAAAAAAACTCCTTCCCCCCTCGCCCGAGGTGCTTAATTTTAAGAACCTGTAATATGCTTGCGGCAAAGTGACAATCACTAAACAAACCTTCATTCCAACGTAGTGACTAGTCGCTCAGGATAGGATTTTTAGAATGTGTACCATGTCTTAACGACACTATTGGAAATATTGCAGATTTAATTACATCACAAACATGAGAGATTTGTCTCTTGATTCTCATGTACTGTGTTCTGAATTGAAGACTTAACAATCTTCTGACCTCAGCCCTAAGGAGCTCTGAAGTGTGTTGTTAACTAATACTGAAGTATCCAAATACATTCTTGTTGAGAGGTTGAAAATTTGACGACAAAATTCAGAAAATTCAGAGGAATACATTACAAAACCACTTCACGTATTTAAACATTACATTATATTCATAAGTGAATGGTTTTATAAAAACAATTGTGGATAATTTACTATTAATTGATTATTTCTTGTTTTTAGGCGCCTCAAAGGTTATGATTATTATTTCCATAAGTGTAGTGTTTGATTTTATCGCAGGAGGTGGCAGTAATCTTTCCATGCTACATCGTGGGATCCGGCTTCGACCTACACGTCATATTTCTGTGTTTTCCCTAACCAGGTATCTTCCACCGGCGAGGCACGGCCTCAACCGAGAGAAGTTTTAAGCCCGCGACTAGGCTCCCTCCACGTACGGTCGTGTAGTGCATGAAAGTGTAAGTGTGTAAGTACGTAAAGGGTAAGGGTAAGGTATGGAAGAGGGGGAAAAGATTACCCGCGGTCCGTGGCCCGTTTGTTAGGGTTCTGCTCCGGCATTCGCCTAGCATTGAATGAAAACAACCATTCAGAGTAGCCGGACGCTAGAATTCTCCTTGGACTGAACTCGATCTAGCTAGTGTCAAAAATTCTACCATCGTCGGGACTCGAACCCTAGAACCTCTCGTTGAGACGCACTCCAGTGGCATGAGTTGGTGCCCTGAGCCACCTTAGTCGGTAACTTACTGCGAATTATCGAACATTCGTAAAATTGGAAACCAAGTGAAATATTTCCTTGGCAGCTCGACTTGCATGTAAGACGATTTGGCTACCCCTGACACAGCGCTGAATATTGTGCGTGGCGCTGTCTGCTCCCTACCTTCTGTTCCTGGCAATCCGCATTCCGAGCCAATGGGGAGGGCGGTAACTTTGATGGAAGGGAATCTGCGAAGCGTCCAGGGAAATATACAAATATTTAAACGAGATATTTCACTCTTTCGTTTCCTATTTTTCTCGCTCTATTCCCGTTTATATTAGTTTCATCTTCTCTTCCCCCTTCTTGTCTATTAATATTTTGTTAAAGTGTTTCTAACTATAAGTTATGAATGTAAAAATGTCTTTATGTTTACCATAGTTTGATTTTTCTTTTTCCCTTTCTTTCTATACTTCTTCCTGAATTCCTATGTAACAATGTTTTCTACAAGAATACTTTTTATAGTCTATGTTTACTTCTTCTGTTTTTACTACTATCAAGAATCAACATTACAATTCTTTCTGGAAGGAATTCTATAATGTGTAATATATTGATTGAAATATTTTTTATGTAATTAAATAGTTGAAACTTACTAATTTTACTACCACATTTTACATTCTCACATACGTACGTATATATGTATTAATACAAGTAGTATACAAAGTATTGCGGCAAAAAACGGCGATTTTTAAGCAGAAAAACTCGTATTATGGTGACTGATAGAGAAAAAGTGGATTAAATCTGTTCTAATATACAGTAAATTACTCCCTCTAACATGTTATGTAGTCAGATTTCACGAATTTCAGATTTCATTTCAGAGAGTTAACAGTGAAAATCGGACTTGTAAGTACCATGCCTTATAAGGGAATTAACTCTATTGTTTTAAGAAAGTAAAACTTTGGAGTCGCTTGTAAGAAAATTTCAAAAATGTCCCAGGGTCTTCATTTCAAGTACCCCAAAAATTAAAAGAAAGTTTTTGAAAATAGCAGAGCTTTGTGTCTGGTAAAATCAACCAAAGAATATTCATTTTGGAAAATATACTACCAATAGTTCAGGAATAGCGTTTCTCTAAGATAGACAGAGGGTCAGAGGAGCAGTCGGACGGACTTTTTGAAAAAAATTCCGTTTCAGGGGATCTCAAAACGTGTACTTTCGTTGATATTTCGAAATCAAGTTTCTGCAGCATTACACAACTTTCTCTCTTCTACATATAGTACTCCGTATGTACAAATTTGTTAATCCACCTCTGGTCATTCATAAACAAACATTTTGGGCGAAGAGAAGAAAGTAATTTCTCAAAGGTTTGTTCATATTTAAAAAAAATATACTATACATTTTCGAATGCCTAAAAATGACATATTTTATGCCTTTCCAGTTTCTTTTCTAATATGTATGGCAAAAAAATCTATATTTTAATCCAATTTATTTAAAGTCTTTTTTACAGATTCGTTTACTTCATTAGCAGAAATGAAATCTTTCTAAAATGAGGTAATATATTCCTCTTATAGATAAATAAAATGTTTATTTTAGGTCGCATCAACCACTTGGGTTATCATCGACCTTATTCTCAATACATTTACTAACACATTTCCTTACATAACATTATTGGGCTTGAGTCACAGTTTGAGCTCAGTTCTGAATTACAATAATTGTTACTTGATTACTCTAAATATTTCAGAAATACTTTGTGTTTGCCTATACAAGCTGATTTCTTTCAAGAACTTAATTCAATTAGTGTACATACTTTTCTGAAAGCCATTGATAATCAGTGTAAAATTCCTCCTAGATAAAGAATCTCTTAACCGTCTTGAATAATTAATTTCTAATAACAACAAACCACTGCCACGCAGATTACTACTATTGACAACAGTTTTCTACTCCATAATTTACGTTTAGCTTCATCGGAGTTATTGCAAAATATTTTTGACGATATTTTACTGTAAGGAAAGCAATTAACCTTCTTTTGATTTCTCGGGGGATTTCGTAAAAACAGTGCCCATAATCCCGTTATTTCGTCACGAAGGTTGATGTGGCTGCCAATTTCCCGTGCTGCGTCCTATCAGACCTACCGGGCAGACTGATGGCGACCATTGCTCTTTTAAATGGCACGTGATTACTTCAATGGCGCCTCAGGCGTCTCCATCCATCGGCTGCCAGAGCGCGCGGTTGTCGCCCCCCCCCCAATACCTTTAGGAGCGTTCTTCTTTTTGACGTGTGTCCGCTATTAACGGAATGTTGGACAACCAGCTATCAAGATCTTAAAAGTCGCGCTTGAGAAAACTAATGAAAGTTGAAACCCAAAGGATCGAGCTCGAATGCTTCACGAAGTTAAGCGTAATGTCATAAATCCCTGTTGAGCAAAGTGGATGTAATAAAAAATGTCTTGCTGAAATATTTAAAATAATTAAAATTGCAAATGTTTAAAAATATTTATTTACAAACCAGTTGCATGTGCTAATTTGCGTAAAATACTGAATGAATTTCACAAAAAAATCAACATACGATATGATATATTCCATATGAAAACGTATGATATGGTTTAGACTCATAACATTCTAAAAAAATTACAAAACAGTCGAAAAGGCGGTCACATGTTTGAATTTATTAAATATTTTCTGAAGGAACGATTCTGAGTCAACGGCCAGTTATCAGAAGGAAAGAATCGAAAATGGCGTTCCTCAAGGTTCAATCTTAAGTGTAACACTTTTCCTGATAGCAGTAAATGAAGTTGATAAAAGTATCAATCCTCCAATCATTACTAGAAAATATGCTGATGATTTAACAATTTATGCGAAGAGATAAACATTGAATCAAGCCAAAAATTAATGCAATAAGCTCTAAGTAACCAATACGAATTGTCACAACAAACAGGTTTAAAATTCTCTCATCAGAAAACTCAATGCATAGTTTTTTTAAAAACAAAAAATTATAGTATGTCTCATATAGAAACGGTGAAGAACAATTAAAATATGTTGGTAATATAAACATTATTTAAATGCTTCTGTATTAAATATTAAGTTGGAAACCTCTTATAAATAAATTATGAATTCGAATACAAACAACGTCTAAACACTCTAAAATCTTTAGAAACAAGAATTGGGACGCCCAGAAATCAATTCTTTTAGGAACATATAGAACAATTATTCGATCTAAAATTGACTATGGAAGTATACTATATTCTTCAGCCATCAAAAACAGTCTTCATAAAAGTGACAAAATTGATGTTATTCAATCAAGCTCTATGAATAAAAGTTTCCACACGTCTCCTGTAGGAAGTGTCTTAATCGAAGGTTAAGAACAATCTCTCACTCGTTGAAGAAAATCTCTCTTACTAAAATATGCCGTCAAAGTCTCTACTTTAAGAAACCCGATAATTAGAAATGATATCTTCCCCAAATTGTGAAACACAAAAAATTATAATTATGGACTGAACTAATCTATAAAAAGGTGAAGCAATATATGAAAATGTGCTATAGGCCAACATTTCCATTGCAGAAACGTAGAAACACTCTAGAAACATGTAAATTGTTTATTATTTACAAAAGAAATGAATTTATTTGTTCAGAAAGAAAAACTACCCAAAAATAAAAAAGTACCCAATTTACACAATTCGACTGCTTTTTTATTCGACTGCTTTTCAATGATCCCTTTTCTTCGTCGGATTAATTTACAAATATAATGAAACATTTTCAAATTATTTATTTTTATTCATATTCTTGACACGTTTTGACAATTCTATATATTGTCATCACCAAGCCCTGAAATTTGACATACGCAACAATTAGAGTAGAACAAAACAAACAACCACAATCATTAAACATTGAAATATGAATCTCTTTGTAATCTTAATATAATAAATATTAGCAATTTAAAACTACCAATCAGACGGTGTACCGGTGTTCAATGTTATTGCCATAAGTGCGGATCAGAACGACACCGATTTACGACTTTTCAGTTATTTTCTATTCAAACTATTCAAATTTTTCTCTAAATGTTTTCTTCAATGTTTTTTTCCCACAGATAGAACAAGGAACGCTTAAAAGTATATTGGAAGTCTCATTTTCGTTGAAAACTGAATTTTCAAAAATGGCAAATTTAAAAATAAGAGAAATATGTGCTGTTGTAGCACCACTAGTTATGTAATAAAGTCACTACACACCCAACTGAAGGTGGAGTCTTGTCAGGTTTATTTTCCGTTTTGTATCACATAAGCTTTTCCTTGATAATCATTCCCATAAACTTTTCCCTCTCGGTTCCTCTGAGGCAGCTACATTTCCCTCACAAAAATACAACTCGTACTTATAATTATTGATAATTGCTTTAGGTAGTACAATCAACCCAAAATTGGTACTGGGAGTTCAAAAAGCGCGGGAAACATCAATTGCTGTTTGCTGCAGATGGCACTTGTATCGTTTCCCGTGGAATGATTCACAGATATACATCATGCTCATTCTATTGGCGATTATTTGAACAAAATGTGACCGCTTTGCTCTTCTATCTCTTTGTACAGAATTATCATCGTAATGTAGAACATTTTCCATTAAAAATATGAAAATCATAATTTTTACACTTCGGCCATTTCCCACAAACTTACCGATTACCTGAAACGACTGAGCGCATGGACAAATTATTTATTTGTGCTAATGAGGTGTATTACGATCTAACGGAACTGCGAAAACTACTGGGAATGTGCAGAATTTCGACACTTTTCCTCTCCTTAGTGTTAGTACTTTACGCGCAAGTTTTCTTGATATTCAACAGAGGAGGGTGCGGGAAGAGGAGGGTGCGGGGAGAGGAGGGTGCGGG
>BLKR01011618.1:0-29728 GCA_011170035.1 Teleogryllus occipitalis
TTTATTTATTTATTTATTTATTTATTTATTTATTTATTTATTTATTTATATATTTATTTATTTATTTATTTATTTATTTATTTATTTATTTATTTATTTATTTATTTATTTATTTGTTTGTTTGTTTGTTTGTTTGTTTGTTTGTTTGTATATGCCACAATACCTAATATCTTATTGGAAATACAATTATTATTTATTAATAAATTTCGAACTTTGTGTCGAATTTTTTAAAATATGTCTAATAAGGTATCGTGACTAACAAATTGTAAACCTTTGGTTTATATGTGTTTTAATACAATGAATTGATGTTTTGTGAACACAATGAATGTATTTTTAATACAATGGAATTGAAAGTTGTGATCTATATTATTAATTTACCTTATATTTGGAGTGCGATGCTTATATTTTTGCAAAGAAGTCTTTAAATGTTGGACAAGGATGTAATAAAATCGTGCTAATTAGCTAGTGCAGCCTCTTCTAGTTGCATAAAATAACGTAGTAGGGGACAGGCCTATTGCTTCAACGATGTTCGGATTTCATATGGTCTCTTTGTCGCCGGGGGTATTTCATGTGCATTATTTATTATCTTCTTAAATCACCCACTCGGAACCCCCGGGTATGTGTACTGTTCAAAATGAATGTCCTGGAAGAGATGATGACTAGCAAAGGAATTACGGTAGATTATGCTGGAGATTTTTTCAATTATGTCTATGATTACTTCGTTACATTTTAAACAAAAGCTGGATATAGGCAAGAAAGAAAGATTAAATCAGAGCATCAAGTCCCTTGCATGAACTTGAAGTGAAGCAGGAAGTTCTCTAGGAAAGTACTTTATATCCTCGTTATTATGATGTAAAAGTGAGGTGTTTATGATCTGGTAGGTCCAAGGTCGGTAGTATAGAAGAAGGAAGTAAGGAACATAGCACACGAACTTGTAGTAGGTACATGAATAAAGATATAATTAAAATGATTAGAGAGGTACGAAACGGTCACCCAACGTGCCTGTGTAATGCTTAAAATATTTTTAAATTAATTATATAATCAAAACATTCTAATTTATTGGAAGTGTATAATAAGAATGGCCAATTTATGGAATTTGAACTCTTCAGTATTTATTTGAACTTTTGTAATTTTTCCCATTATGTTTGATGTAATAATGTGTTTCTTTGGTCTCCAATGTTTGAACAGTTGAAGTTATTGCAATGCAATTTTCACGAAAGTGCATGAGGCAATGGGACTAATTAATATATGTAATCATTTCTATTTTAGAATTGGTATTTTTCGAAATATTGAGGTAACTTTCATTTTTTAAATGGAACTATAAATATTCTTTAGTCTACCATGACGAGCGCAAAAAGACAAATCCAATTACATACATATTTTCATATGTTAGATAAGCATTTTCTTGAGTAATTTTGATTGTTGCGACGCGTGTTTAACGTATATTTTAAACGTAACAATCCGCCAACCAAAGTCGCGCAGCGCTCTTTTTACTAGCTCGCGGTCGGAACGTTATATTATCCGTTAAATACGAGTCGCAAAAATCAAAATTACTCAAGAAAATTCCGGATGCGTCAACTACAGAGGTCAATAGTTCCGAAAGTATAGTGCATGTGTTTTCCTCGGGAGGTTGCGGTGATCTTTCTCAGTTGAATGGTGAGATCCGGCACCGACATACCCGTCGGCGAGTGATTATTTCCCCAACCAGGTATCTCCCGCCAGCGTGGCACTGCCTCAACCGGGATAAGCTCTAAGCCCCCGACTGGTGTCCCGGCATGTGAGGTAGTGTAGTACATGTAACTGTAAGTGTGTGTAAGGAAGGGGTGATGATTGGACAAGGAAGAAGGAAAGATCGCTCGCGGTCTGTGGTCAGTTTGTTAGGATATTGCTCGGGCATTCACCTAGTGTTGATCGGTGAAATCTTGGAAAACTACCGATCAGAGCAACCTGACGCTAGAATCGTCCTTCAGACTGCAGCTGAACTCGACCTAACTATGTAGATAATGTCGAAAATCCTGTCGCCGTCGGGACTCGAACCTTAGGCCCTCCCGATCATAAGCACTTCAGTGGCAAGTGTATATGTTCGAAAATATAAACAATGAAAAAAAGATAACTAACCAAGATCTTCTAAATTATCACCATGATTGGTTCAGTAACAATCTACCAAAGGCGGAAGGAATTTTTGTGTTTGAACCACTCGGCTCATGCACTACCTGGGAAAGTATGAAGAAAATATTTGCAATGCAGACGACTTCCTCCTTCGTGCTTATGTATAATGTACTCTCGATCAACTTGTTCATTTCAAAATGAACAGTTCATGTCATGAAGATATGGTCTCGAGGACTTTCACACCATTAGCCAAAATATATGACGCGGGGTCAAACACTCCATATTCTAGATGTAAGATTTCACACCAAAGTGTAAATTGTTTGTGTCATGAAAATATACCGGTTCTATTGGCGAATCAAGATTGCATATTATGTTTTTCGTTCTCACTATCGAACTTCTTTCGTACCCAAATAAGGAACGTTATACTTTATTCGAAACTCTTCAGGATTTTTTGTTAAGGTTTTCCCATTAAAAAAAATAGTTTGATGAAGAAAGTCGATGACACTAAAGGGACCTATATTTGCAAGGCTAGAAAATGGTACATAGAAAAATACAAAGTTGAGATAATTACAGGCGTTGCGAAAAACGTTGTTCGTAATTTTTACTATTTGATTTTCATATCTTCTCTAAAAAATCACTACTATTTAGAGTTAGTGATATGATAAGTAGATTACGTAAATGGTTTTTGTGTAACACTGGATGTGTACAGAAGGCCTTCGACCAATTCACTGTATTTAATAGTAGGCACATAGACGCATTATTTTACATTAACTTTCGTATACACCTACAGCATGAATTCGAATTATAAATATAAAATACATCAAGCCGCAAATAGTTCTTGCTATTAGTTGTAAATAAACAATTAAAACAGTTAAACGAACTATTAAAGAGGCAATATTGCAATTTTATTATAATTATACACCGCATAACAAGTTGAAAAGGTCTTATTGATTTTTAACGTTCACGTTTGAAAAACTAAAAAATCGATCGACAAGAAACAGATGAGTTTCATTATTTCAGATGCTGTTGCTCTATTTTATCAGTTCTGTTGACTTAAGAGTTATGTTCACATTGTCTAAACCGAATATTAGTTCTTAACGGCAACGAAGGCCAAATGAACAGATTGTTTATTGGGTTTACGAACATTCAGTGATTAGTCATATTGCAACACTGCCATCAGTAGAGAAAACAAGTGACTTATAACAAGTTTCGCAACCATTGAATAATAAAGAATGTTAAAAAGGAAACAGAACAATAACTCGGATGTGAAAAGAACAGAAGGAAGATAGAAATATTCATTATCATTATCACCTACGTATCTTTATAGATGAATTATGTATGAGATTACTTAACAGCGGATTTATAGGTACGAAAAACTATAGAATAGGCAGGCAAAATTGGCATTTCCAAATGTCAAATAGGCATTTTGAATTGTAAGCTGATACACTAATGTTCCACAGAATGATCTTTTTCCTCACATTTAATTTAAACATAATCGAAAACAATATTATTTGTTTTAATCGTCATGCATCACACAAATTTAACTAGCAGCGTTGCAACAGCACATATTTTTTCGCATTATATCTAAAGAATATTTCAAAACTTGCAATTTTAAAAATTCAGACAGTTCAACGAAAATGAGACCTGTGTCATTCTTTTAAGAGTCCCTTCTTGTGCGTGGAAAAAATTCAAAGAAAAAAGTGTAGCTGTTTTTGAGAAAGTTTTTTTCTATTTTGCATTAATTTCAAGCAGAAATTCCGCAAAATCCTCTTATTAAAAAGAATTACATGACCATTTTTTAAAGATCTGATTTTTGAGAACATATTTCGTTTAAGACTAAACTTACTGAATTTAATAGCGTACTTTTGCAATTTCAAATATATTCCGAAAACTGGAAGCGGCGCCAATTTTTATACCGTTCTTTAATACATACGAGGAGAAAATTTTAGAAAAAGTTTGAAGCCGTTTTTGAGAAAAAAAATGTTTAAAAATTCGAAGTAAAATGTAACTCGACCACTAGTGATTTTGCTCGTGTTTTATAATGCGAAATACCCACACTGTGATGTCATTAAAAAGAAACACATTTATCTATAGTTCGATTTTTTAGTACTCTGCAAGATGAAAACGAAAAAAACGTACATTTTTTAAACATTTGATTAAGAATAATTGCATTTTGGTCCATAAATATGAGAATAGGCAACATTTAGGCATTTAAACACACAATTAGACTTTTATTAATGTAATGGGCATTTATGTGCACTATAAAATTAGCGTATAATACTCCCAATGCCTCAAAATGAATAAGTAATCAAAAATATTTGCTTTTTAATGGAATATATTAGTTGAAAAAGAGAATATGAAAACAGGTAAAGTGGATTATCTTATCTAATGGCATGAAACATTCTATTCATGGAGCTTTCTGTCGGTTAGATCTCCGAATAATCTTTCAATCCCATCAAGAGAAATCCGAAATAATCCAAATTATCAAGCTGTTGGATAACACTCATGAGAGCAACAAAATTCATCACGTCGCAGAGATCTGCATGAGACATTAAATCGCTCTGATTGTTAATACGTAAAAATAAGCATGTGTGAACATTGTCAATTCCAGCGAAAACTGATTTTGTAATAACAAATTAATAGTTAACAAAAGAAAAACGAATTTAATGCATTTTTGCATTTGAAATCTGCAATCGCATGCTCCATTGAAAATGTACAATATGCAATTAGACGATGTTAAAGTAACAAAATTTCTAGTTCTCACTTCAGTCAAACCTCAAATGGACATATATCAGAATTAAACACTAAATTAAGTTCATTATGTTACGTATTCAGATTTCTTTCAAATTCTGTCAGCCATCATGCAGTTCATTGCGTGTATTTTGCAAATGAACATTCCCGTCTGAGAATGCCCCTTGTTTTGCTTCTGGAGATAAATGTAGCTTCAGTATGCACACGTTTTGTTGAGCTCACCTTTTGCTTGTAGTAGAAGGAAAAGAGCTGATGGTGAGTGATTATATTGTTAGAATGCAGAAAAATCAATATTATTATTATTATCATTATTATTATTATTATTATTATTATTATTATTATTATTATTATTATTATTATAACTCTCATTCATCTTTCAACTATTTAAGGTTAGAATATTGTGATGGAATTTTGGTACTCAAGAAAATATGCGCAGATAATCTTCTCCCTCATACGTCATACACAGTTTTTACTGGTTTTATTTTTGACCAAATGAATCAAAATCAAACTTCGTTATGATTTTTCACGCAAAGGTTCAGTATTTGCGGTATTTTTCTACAGAACTTTATAATGTTGAAGAGAACGCAATTATTCGAAGCTACTCTTTATGTTTGTGAAAAGAGAGGTGAACACAGGCTGAACAACAATGATGTATCATTTAGTAAATAGAAGGTGTTGTGTTGTGAGGAAAAGAGATTAAAAGAATATGTAGGATGATTTAGTAACTCAGGTATCTGTGGCATCTACGTCACTTCTATTATATGTGACACATTACATATCCACTGTTACTATTCTACTAGTATTGTTTTTTTTTATGAAATTCTGCATATTTTGTACTTTCTTATACCTCTATCTTATCCAGCGGATTCCGACTCCCAAACTCATCTCTGACTATGTATAATCACTGTATTACATTTATTAATTTATGTTTTGATAAAGAACAGTAAAACCTATGTGGCATGAAGAGATGTACAAATCTGCTCCGAAATTTCATCCCTATCCTTTAATTATATATATATATATATATATATATATATATATATATATATATATATATATATATATACGATTAAAAGTACCAACAAAGTCAGGTTAGCAATAATTGAAAACTAGACATAGAAAACTTATTTGCATCGGTTTACGTATTTTTTTGAATTTTTTATACATTGCTAAAAACTAGTGACCCATACCCCACGCTCTATTTCCATCACAACTAGTAGGAGAGTTAAAAAAAGTGGGCACGTTAAGCGTCATTTATGTCTGGAAGCAAAACCAGGATCTCTCTCAGTATTTGTTTAATGGACCAGGGAAACTGGACGAAAACCATGATCGAGATGGGGTTTGTTGTCCCAGAAGCTCAAGTACATTACTTCTTAAAGGCTTATAATTCTTTAAAATTCTACAATCCAAATGTTAAGTAAAGCATTATATATATACATATTTATCTTTCAGATATTGAGCACTGAACTGTTTATTTCGAATAACGCACTTTCGCACTTTTCGTTTTTTCCTTTTAAAGCAGATCTTTACTCTTTAAATTGAAAAAATCAATCAGATGATGGTAGGAATAAATTAAAACAGTTTGAGTATTAGAGTGTATAAGAAAAATCAATGGTTGTTGAAGAACTCACAAACAAAACAATGGATATTGCCATAGAAGAAAAAATTTAAAAAATGAATCACGAAAGTGGTTAACAAAAACAATGTTTTTTTGTATGAACTTCACAATTTTGTTAGGGAGGCCTTGGATACCATTTATCTTCCTTAAAATGTCATCAATTAAAACTCAATTTCCCCTCTTGTAGCCGAACTCGAATATACAAGAAAAAATTGAAATATAAAAAAATCTTTTGTTTCAAATTAAATTAAAGGATGAAGTGCTAAAAAGAAATGCAAACTGTTCTACATCAAACGAATGCGAAGAAATAATTCTTCAATGCCTTAATCATCTCAGATTTAATAAGTTCATATTAATAAGAAAGTTTAAGATTCGTAATCATATTTCAATTAGTAATTCAAGTTAGAGGCAATAAAGTTTCCTCAGAATTCCTGGTTACGAAGGGCCTTCGACAGGGATGTACTATGGCACCGATACTTTTTAAGATCTATTTAGAGGAAGCCCTTGGAGAGTGGAAGAGGAAATGTAGTGGTATAGGCATTTCAGTCGGTGGTAAAATTATGTATAACCTACTCTTTGCCGACGATCAGGTCATCGAGTCATCAGGTGGTCGGGGATATGGATGACTTGAGTTATATTCTCCATGAGTTGAAAGAGGAATATGAGAAATGGGGCCTAAAGATTAATATGTCTAAAACTGAGTATCTGAATGTGGGAGATGACGAGATGGAAGATCTAGAGATAGAGACTGAAAAAGTTATAGGTTCTAAAACTTTTAAATATTCAGGTGTTACTTTATCATCTAATGGTACAAGCAGTGACGAAATTAATGATAAAAATGGACAAGGTAAAAGAGCGATAAGGTAACTAAACCCCATTCTTTGGAACGGTAAAATAACAAAAAGAGCAAAACATTATTTACTTATCAGTGGTTGAAAGTATCACTACATATGGTGCAGAAATACTTCTGCACCATAGGACTGAATAAAAGAGAACGCGAGAGACTTCTTGCACTTGAAATGGATTTTTGGAGAAGAAGCAGTGGCACTTCCAAACTCGAACACGTACGGAATGAGACAATAAGAGATATTATGGGCGTTAAATGAAATATTATTGACAAAATTGAAACCAAACGCCTCCTCTGATACGGTCATCTAGAAAGAATGGAGGAGTTTAGATGGCCTAAATTAAAATGGAAATGGATTCCTCCCGAGAGAAGAAAACGGGGGAGACCACCACGAAGTGGGCCCGAAGACGCGATTGCAGCCAGAGGACTACAGGAGGGAGACTGGAAGGATAGAGAGAAATGAAGATCGGGAAGCGAAATGCGGCGTCAGCCATAAAAAATATTCGCTGTGCATATATATATAATAAAACAAAAAATTATATATATTCAAAAGGAACATTGGACATAGAATCATAAAAAAATGTTCAAACTTATAGAGCACTGTGTAAATAAGTGTAGGTCATACTGCTCATATTCAAATTACTTGTGACTCATAATTAGCAGTCCTTCACGTTTTTATATTAGTATTACCATATATGAGATTACTTCAATGATGTATTTTTCCTGTTCTTTTTATTTAGAGTAAATTTATTTTCTGTGTATGCCATTTATATAAGTATTGTTTCATAATTAAAAAGTCTGTCACAAGACAAACGATGAGTTTTCTTTTGCTCACCAACGATCTTCCGATGTGACCAGCTCCCTTCTTCGAGATGTTCTTTGAAAATTCTCATTTATTTGTAATAACCAAATGTCAAACTGGCCTTGTTTTAATTCAGGTTTATGTAATACAGAAGAACTGTTAAACAAATTTTAGAAGATCTAGTGCATGGGAGATTGCAATAGAAATGAATTCAACCGTTTTGGGCCAATACACAGTGAAAAGAAGTTCAAAAAAGCTTTCCCAAAGGTCGGCGTGGCCTGCAGACGCTTGAACGCGGGGCGCGGGCGGCAAGATGGCGCCGGCCACGCCCTCGCGTATCGACCCCTCTGCGGGGGCGGGATGCGGGGCTGGGGGGGCGCGGGGTATGGGGTTCTAGAACGGGCGTGCGTTGGGGTGGAGCGCGTGGCGTGGGGCGCGGGGTGTGGGCGCGGAGTGTGGGCTCTGGGACGAGCGGCGGGGGTGGTGCGAGGGCTGTAGCAATGCGCTGGAGCGGGGCGCGAGGCGTGGGGCGTGGGGCGCCCGGGGGATGGGGAACGAGGCATGACATAGGGCCGGTAGTGGGTGCGAGGCGTAGGCCGCATCGAGGCGGTGTGCGGGGGTGGGACGCGGGGTGGGACGCGGGGCGGGGCGCGGGGATGGGGTGCCTGGGACGGGGAACGAGGCATGACGTAGGGCCGGTGGCGGGTGCGAGGCGTAGGCCGCATCGAGGCGGTGTGCGGGGGAGGGACGGGGTGCCTGGGACGGGGAACGAGGCGTGACATAGGGCCGGTGGCGGGTGCGCGTCGCGGGCAGGATGGGTGGGACGCGGTGTGCGTGGGGGTGCGGGCACTTCTCGCGTGGCGCGCAAGGGCGGCTGGAGGTGAAACCTCAATTTCGGGCTAAACGCGACGGATTAAGCGTCGTTATGTTAATCGCGCCGCCCTTCCCGCCCCGCCGGGAGCTGACGCCAGCGCCGGCCGCCGCGCCGCGCCCGCTGCCCGCCCGCTGCCCGCCCGCTGCCCGCCCGCTGCCCGCCCGCTGCCCGCCCGCTGCCCGCCCGCTGCCCGCCCGCTGCCCGCCCGGTGGATCATTGGCGTGTTGACGGCGGGCGTTGCGGCGCGAGGAGAGCGGCCGGCGGGGCCCGGGACGAAGCGTACGTTTTCTGCTAATCATGTCGCATGCTCGTAATGATATTGTTGCAATGACGCTGAGCTTTTGTCTTGTCGCTGATTGGTACTGGTGTTCATGTTCCAGGTTGCAGGGCTCCTTTATCACGTTCATTGAATTTCTAAAACTGACGCTTGTTTAGATTTATAAACGTTAACTGCGGAGATAAATATGTTCAGTGGAATGGGGTGTTCAGTGAAACATAAAAATACCAATCGTAAACTACAATAAATTCATTCATCATATTATATACATATCCTTCAAAGTCAATGGAATGAAGTATTGATATATCAAAACAATTTTTTTTTTTTTTTGTTTAACACAAACAATATAATGGTTGAAAGTTGAATAATGACTGTATGAAATTATGAAACTGCAACAGCTTAAAAATAACGGAGGGCCTAGAAACGCTTGTCTAAGCCCTTATGATCTCCAACTTCAATCCTCGGGAATTGCACAATTCATGAGACGAGAAAAGTGTTAGAATGATGATACAAAATGCCATTCGGTATTTTTTTCAGCTAATTTCATTTTATTATCGGCAGAAGTCTTCACTTGGTAGATCAAAAGTAAAATATGAACTTGTCAAGTTTTTGCTTTGAATAAATTTCTTTGCACAAATTATTTGGTGCTAGAACAAACATTGAAAAATGTTTACTCATAATGCATTGTTTGTTGTTTCAGCCAATCAATAAAGAAATTTCCATTCTCTTTGTCTGAATGTAAAAAAATGACGTCATTAAATTCTGAAGAGCGGAAGATAGACTTTCGGCTGATTCATCGTAGTTTTTTCCACGTATTGGTGAAAAACTCACAAAAAAAAAACATTTATCGCTGTGAATGATTTTCTAGAAGCACGCTATGCACTTGAATAATGTATTAGGAAATTGACGACATGAATTTCATATTTACATTTTCCATAAAGAGAATGAGCATATTTATCTTGCAATTCAAGTCTTATTGTCCTGCAGGAAAACAAGAGTGGTTTCGAATAAATTTAGACTCAGGTTCCTAGAGTTTTCTGAAAAATTAACAGTGCCTCTATAGTAATTTCAGGTGGATTCTCCATTAAATAACTTGAAATATCCAGTAATACAAAGTTCATTTCATTCTCTTGAAATTCTTATTTTAAAAAAAGATAATTTTGTTAATTCGAAGTCTCCAAAGCTTAATTTGTCGTATGTGTAAATTTCTTGATATATTGATTGTATTTCCTAAAATTTTCTAATTGTTGCATTGTCAGTTTTACTAAAGCAAAGTCTAACTGAAGAAATAGAATTAGTGAGAGAGGGCCTGAAAATGAGTATTGTATCAATGGTCTGAGGGTCATAAAACCTATGGTCATTTTTACCGTTATAATGTTCAAAGGAGGAGCGTAAAGCATATTTGCTTTGAGGGCAGAAATTGGAATGGTCCTTAATAGGAATAAAGGGTTTAAGAATTAGAACGATAGTGTTACGTAAATTATATGAAATATCACAAAACAAATTATGGAAAATCAATAATTGGAAAGAATAAAAAATAGTCGAAGATTTCATAGCAGCCAGCAGAAATAATGTGTTAATGACGATAACTTTTTCTGTAGTGCACATGTGTGCGAATGTTTTCAAAAACAATGTAAATGAATCAATTTAATAACAATGATATATATGTAGTAAGAACGTAGGGTTCTAGAAAGAATATATGGGCTGTTTGGCTTGTGCACTTTAAAAGAGAGGCAAGTGTAATATTCACATGAATAGGATGGCAAAATAATGAATTAACGTTTCTGTACCAAATGGTCCGTAAAAGTTCATTAGACGTAGGGAACGAAGATAATGATTCGTGAATTTCTTCCGCAATCTTGTATTGTCTCCAATTTAACATGTCAAGACTGAAATTTGAAAATGGAAGATGAGAACATTTACAAGCAGCAGATACTGCTGCGGAAGACATTGAAGTAAAACGTTCCTTAGCTACCTTATAGGGGACCATCAACAATTTCAAGAGAGGTCATAGCACCACTAGAAAATGAAGAGATTTTAGTAAGGCTAACTGATAGAAACACCTGTAGAGTACATGTCAATATTGAACAAAATAGAAACAACCGAAAAATAGCAGAAAATACAGAGCGGAGACGCAATGAGTTCCAAAATTGTAATGGTATTTAAAGTTCAGTTAAAACATTGCAGTGAGCCTTTTTACTTATTTTTACTTTTTCGCTACGAAGTAGAGAGAAAGTCATGTATAGCTGCCCGAAAAAACGGCGAATTTTCAACAGAAAACTCTTATTATAGGCCCTGGTATCGAAAAAGTGGATAAATCCAGTTGCTAAATTTAGAAAAAAATCCTGTGTCACGTGGTATAGCCAGAACCCATGTTTTGTGGGGCCCTGATACCGAAAAATCGATTGAGAGCAAAACGTCTTTCCGGCTGTCTGTGAAAAACTCTAGCAGCTAAACCGTTAGGTCGATTTTCACCAAAATGGATATTACGCAATCAATCTGGCTGAAGTTGCAGTCCCCTAGAATTTGAAATCGACATTTTAATTTTGGGGGTACTTCACATGAAGGCCCTTGGACATTTTCCAAATTTTCAAAAAATTGTTCAATCGTTTTTTATTACGTTTTGTTGTTGAATAGCGTGAATGACGTTTAAGAGAATGGTTTTGAATAATGTCATAACTAATATCACTTGTTCAATTCACTGTGATAATTGGCAATAATTATTAATATCTCATGTTCGTTTAAAGCAATGATTTTTCGAAAATTGTAAAAGTTCAAAAATTTTTAGGCGATTTTCTACAAGTAAAACTTTAAAGATGGAGATTTTTCTCTTAATGAAATCTGTTCCTTGAATTTTGAACTAATGTACAATTTTGCAAAAAAATTGAATATTTTTCGCATAATTTAGCGTGAAAATACTGCCGAGAAAGTTCGTGCTGTTTCAGCACCTCTAGTTTTAGATTTATTTCACTGAACGTTTCTATAGTTGGAACATTTTTGTGAGTGGACATTTGGTAAATGGGCATTATATTTTGCATATTTTAACCTCAAATAAAATTCAGAGACGTGTGAGGTTGATAACAAGCTGAGGCAGCGCTGAATTGCACTACAGGAGTTTCACAATTATAAAAATTACTATCGAAACCATCAAGGATGCTTCTTTTATTTACTGAATGAAGTAATTTGATTAAATAATTGTAACATAAATATTAAATGGCATTGTCGTTAAAAATATGAAAATTTTCTGTTTCGAATGGTCTCGTAGTCGGTACAATATGAAAAAAACTTTACTTACATCTTTTAGTGGAATAAACATGAGACATCCCTCTTTTATTAAAAAAAATAGGAGCACTACTATACACTTAGTATAATTCTGATCTAATTTTTAAATATTTTATTTCACCTTGACAACGAATTAAACTGTGACACCCACGGTAATTTCCAAGAAAATGAAACAATATGAAATGTTTCTTCCTGGTCCTAAATTTTGTCGTTCTGTCAGTGATGAAGCGCGACGGGTTGTAGAAGCCAAGTCAAGGAGAAGCTATTCCGACAGATTGTGAGCGCTATGCGCCCTCTGAGAAGGAACAAGGAATGTGGAAAAAAGATTACATGAGAGTCGTTAGCCCATTTTGGAAACGAGCCATCCGAGCGTTCCTCCGAAGAGAACAAAAGAGAAGGAAAAAAGAACACGTGGAACTGAAAGACCTGATGCGCACTTAAGAGACGAAGTCGAAAAAATGAGTTACAGAAAAATGTTGGTAAGATTTCTTTATAACAAAAATAAGAATATTATGTGTTATCCTTTCTTCTATTTTAGAAAAACAACGTCCACAGATTTTGAATAATGTCATAACTAATATCACTTGTTCAATAAATTCACTGTAGTAATTGGCAATAATATGAAATAACTTATTAATATCGAATAAACAGAATTATCATTTCCTCACTATACTTTCAGAATCAGACAACATATCTTGACATTTGCAATAAAAATAATACGATGTTCTGCTTTAGTCGTCTTGTTTAGTTGTATGTCTTGTGCTAAATAAGGAATTGAAGGGAAATAATAGTTCATCAAAGTACGTCATTATGACATCCGTCCGTTCCCACTTTCCACGTGTGCCTCGGGATCGCAGGTTTCTCCCTACAACAATTTGATAAGCATTACAATTCTCTTGTGATCAATTGGTCGTCGAAGTTTGTATTTGCTCATCTTTCTAGATTTAACTGCTAATAAATAAGTAAAGTATTTCTTGTACAATACATGTGATGTCTATCCGTTTCAAAACATTCTTCATTGCGACTGTATTAATTAATGACTGGGTTGAAATTACAGAAAATCAGTGCACAATGTTCAGTGCAAAATCAGTGCAACAAGTTCTTAAAGTTTCATGATCAGAGATGTCCACATCTTTCCGAACAATGTTTTGGAAAAGTCATAAACGTCCCATAAATTCATGGTTTGTTTTTCTCCAGAACATTGTACCTGAAGATCTGACCACGAAACTCGTAAATATATATAATTTTGACATTCTACATTGATGTATTCAATCTACGATCCAAAACAATGTTTTTTCCTCGTTTCCCACGAAAAAACAGCAAAACGACATTTCCAGACTATTTCACGACGGTGAACGTTTCACCATTTTAGCTGACTAAACAAAAGTTCAATTCTTTCAAATTGTGTTATAAACTGTCAATTTTTCGGCGCACTGGTGTGCAATGCATACGGTATTCGAAGAGCTATTGTGTGTTTTTTGTGTACAGGCAATTATCGAGCAAGCTGACGTACTATTACAACATGAAACAGGCCGCACTGTCATCAGTCAACTCATATTAACGCTCCTCTGTTATGTAAGTCAACCCATTCCCCATCTTTAATCCTTTTGTCCTATTGCTCTGTAAACTTATTAAATTTAATGACAGTACCCATTCTCATCACACTGAACGGTAATATTGTATTGTGTGTTCGTTTGCCTCCGACGATTGCTCTGAACTCCAGCTTGTCGAATTAAATTTATTCACTGGAGTGCATACGAAACTACAGTCCATAATCGAACGGCGACAAGTATATTTGAGTGTTCCTCGACAGCATCGCGACTCGCGCACCCCCCCTTGCATTGCGTCTTATCCCCTGCGCTGCGCAGCGAAGCGAAGGGGCTTATCTCCCACTCACTCCAGCCGGCGCCAGCGCACACGTTGCAGGCCACACCGAACCCCCATTGCCTCGCACACCCTCCCACCGGAACCCTATCGCGCCGCTGCACACACTTTCCTCCGCCCTCCCCACCGCCCTCTTGGCCACCCTCTCCGCTGCCCTTTCCTCCGCCTTTACGCCGCTCTCTCGGCCGCCCACATCTACGCCGTCGTCATCATCCCCTCTCTGCCCTCTCTCTACCTCCCTCTCCGACCCTTCTCCTCCCACACTTCACCCCCTCACCCTCCCATCTCCACCCCCTGTCCTCCCCTCCATCACCCTCACCACCCTCTCCTCCTCCGCCATCTTTGCTTGCCCTCTACGCCGCCATATCTGCCGCTCTCTCGTCAGCCCTCTCGGTCGCCCTCATCTCCGCCCCCCTTCCCATCGCCCTCTCCGCTACCCTTTCTGCCGCCCTTTCCGCCGCCACGCAGGCGCGCGTTTTACACCCTCCGGCACCCGCTCCCCTCAATTGAGTGCATTCCCGCGCGTAATAGAAAGACTTCCCCCGCGCTGCGCCGCGCCCCGGCCCGCCCCCTCCCGCACCCCTCCCCTCTCCCCCCACCACCCGCCGGCGCCCGCTCTCGCAATAAAACGCGGGGAGGAATGTCGGCGGCCGGAGGCACGGGAATTAGCGGTGATTACAACCCCGCCGCCCCTGGGCTAGTTGGTTAGTTAAGGAAACGCAGTGTGTTAGTCCCCGTTATATGCTCCCCCGCCGCCGCCGCCGCCTATGCCCCCGCCGCCCCCGGCCGGTCCTCGTTCCCTTCGCCCCCCCCCCGCGCCCACACAGTGCTATAGCGGCAGTTAACAGGAGGCAAAAGTATTACTCCGCTTTTTATTACACGGTCTTGTTTTGTTTCAGCTTTTTTGTGCTTTTTTAATTTTAAAAGGCTCTCCCTCCCCTTTGTCCCCTTTCCCCTGCCCCAACGCGCTCCCCTCGCGCTCCGCCAGCGCCGCCCGCCGCCCTCCGCCCTCTCGCTCTGTTTTATATTATCGCCTACCTACTTTACGCAACGCAGCGTTGTTTTGTTTTTGTGCGTGTTTTTATTATTTTTAATTCGCGTCGCCTCCCCTAACCGCGTGCGCGCGGCGGGCGAGGACGCCGGCGGCGCCGGGGCGAGGCGAGGCGTGGGGAGGCGAGGCGAGGCGAGGCGGGGCGAGGCGGGGAGAAGCGGGGCGAGGCGAGGCGGGGGAGGTTGGCTGCCGGAGCGCGGCGCGCCGAGCGCCGCCAGTGTATGCGTTGTCACGGTAACGCCTCCATTTTGTGACACGAGCACAATGCGGCCAGAACAACGCTAATAAACACCACAACCATTACACGGCGTTAACGAGGTATAATAATTACCAACCTCTGGGTAACGCGGTGCAGATAAAACGGCAGCCAATCGCGGAGCTGCGCGGGCGGCGCTCAGCCGCACCCCTCGCCCCGCCCTCGCCCCCGCCCCCGGCCCGCCGCGCTCTCGGGTCCGCCCCCGCACGGGAGCGGGTGGCACGAGGCGGAGCGGGGCGAGCCGGGACGCAGCGGGGTGAAGCAGACGAAGCGGAGAAGGCGGAGCGGGGCGAGGCGAGGCCAGGCGAAGCGACGGCGGGGGCGGGGGCGGGTTGGCGGCTGGGAGACCCACCCGCCTGGCCGGCTCACGCTCGCTCGCTCACAGGGTGTATTTAATGTATGCTAATTTGTTGGCGGAGTTATGTGTCTCGCCAGCGCCTGCTCGCTGGCTGGCGCGCTATCGCCAGAGACATCTGGTGGCGCTGCCGTGTACTCCCGTCCCATCTCACCGCCCGTACATCTCTCGAGCGGCGGCTTATGCGCGCGGGGGCGGCGCGGGCGGCGGGGGGCCTGGCAAAGTGCGGAGCGGGGCCGCGCGGGGCCCTCGCACGCAGTCCTCGGGAGTGAGCCACGGCAAACCTGCGTTTATTAAAGAAGCAGTACACTCAATCGCACACGTTATTGATAAAAAAAATTACAAGCGTGATGCTTTCGAGGACCGTTCAACCCTCTGTTGGTATCGAAAAAGTTTGAAGTACTAGCAATGATTTGAAAAAGCTGAATATGTTGTGTTTTGCCAAATGTGAATTTTCCTAAGAGAGTTCAGAGAAAGTTAAGTTCAGAGAAATGTGAAGTTAAATAAGAATATTTATGATCAATCGTTTAAAGTTGAAATTGAGTTTTCTCTAAATAATGTTCAGCCTTTCTAATTTTTTATATTTATTTAATTCGTTTTACTTTCTCCCATGGAGTAGAGAGAAAGATATGTTATCCTGTGCTAAAAGCGGCATTTTTTCGGCAGAAAAAAATCTTATTACAGATCCCTGGTGACGAAAATGTGGATAAATTCAGTTGCTGAATTTATAAAACAATCCTCTAACACGTGGCGTAGCCAGAATCCATGTTTTGTTTGTCCTTGTTACCAAAAAATCGAATGACGGCAAAACGTCTGTAAACTACGCTAGCGGCTAAACTGTTCAGCCGGTTTTCTCCAAAATTGATATTCCCAAATCGATCTGGCTGATATTACGGCCCCTTGAATTTGAAACCGATATTTTAATTTTGAGGGCTACTTTACATGAAGCCCCTGGTACATTTTCCAAATTTTCAAAAATATGACTCTATCACTTTTTATTAAATTTTGTTGTTGAATAGTGTAAAGGACGTTTAAGAGAATGGTGCAGGTCTCATGTTCGTCAAAAACTCTCATTTTTCGAAAATTGCAAAAATTCAAAGCTTTTGCGGAGTCTTCCTACAACTAAAATATGAAAGATTTTTCCCCTTAAAGAATATTTTATTCCCTTAATGAAATCTATTCCTTAGAGAAATTGTAATACTTTGTGCGTAATTTTGCGTGAAATTGTGAAGGAGAAAGTGCGTGCTGTTTTAGCACCACTAGTTTAAATCCTACGTCTATTTCAAGTTGCGAAACCTCTCAGTTCTCTTTTACGCTTCATTTCGGATCTATATGCTTTCTCAGTTTGACTTATTTATCTCTTACGTTAAAGTCAATGTTCTATGTAATATTTTTTTTCAGTCTTGTAGGTCTAGAATAGTTTCTCTTGACTCATATGAAGTACTAAACTTTTCAACTAATGAGACCAGCGTTTCGATGAACATGTCTTTGGATCACAATTCACTAGCTTGAAAATACTAATATTCAATTGAAGAGGTTATGGACTAGATTTTTCACGTCATGTTACTCATCTAATCGACGGCAGAGTGAATTACAGATATAAATTTTCTAAGATTTGTCTTCTCCTTGTCAGACCTGCACTGCATTGTTCACTGACCTCAGGAGCCGCTCGCGAGCAAATCGGGGATTCCAATATCAGTGAAAGAGATGAGACTCTTTCTACGAGTGGGAAAATTAGAATGCACAATTTGAACCATAGCGCGCAAATTAAAAAAGCAATCGGCGAGAATATGACGGTCACATACATTTGATATAATATTACCTTTTATATTATATTGGAAATGTTTATCATCGATGTGACAGAGTTAAATGTAACAGTACAACGAATTATATTTACTTGATTTGTTCACCAATGATTATAATTGCTTGTAGAGCTGATTATGTAATTCGCTTTGCAACGATGTAATCACAAATGTAGTGTTTTGCTAAACACGAAATTATGATACTAAATTGTTTTTGTTTGATGATTAAGAGCAATAAACTATTTTTTATTAACTATGTTTAATTGAATAAGACAGTTGTATCAAAGCAAAATCATATTATTCTTTAAATAATCATGATTTTTTTCTGCTCTAATTCCTGCCAAGAGTACATTATATATTTCTAATATCAAATCAATAAACACTATTTATTCATCGTTTATAACATCCTATAAAATATTAACCCTCTTTGCATTCTATTTATAAAGACCAATGATTATCTCATATCGTCAGAGAGCTTTGCTCGCTCATATCTTTTATTCAGATTCATAATGAGGGAAATGGTCACAAATAGGGGCTGCCAAATATTATCCTTCTTGGAATTGCCTATATTTCATTATTATAACTGTCTTGATAAAAGAGAGATTGCTCTCATGATCTTCATTTTGCTACCATTTGGAAATCGTAACATTCTTTTCGAAAAATTAATTATTCAATTGTAAATTTTTGTTAGAATTAATGATTTAAAAAGTCCACTGCTTTAAAATACTGCTTAATAGTCACAATGAGCATCAAATAATACATTAAAAAAGAAAATACATACAGTGGTGGATACAAAGATGTATACACAGCAGTGCACAGAAGAGTGTTAACAGTGGATTATGGCCCTTGTAGCTTGAAATACGGGACTTCCTCCATTTAAAGAAGTGGGAAAATGATTCCACGGCATGGATCATTATTAGACGCCCCGACATTCAATCTACGCGCTGCGTCGTGCAATATCAGCCTTTTCTCCTCGCCGCAAACATTCCTACCCCCAATACTTGCACTTTCGGCGGGCAGAAGGTCGGCTCGTCAGTCCAGAATGCCGGCGGGAGCAGGCGTTGTGCGGGCCTGTACTAGGTGTATATCTGTTATTGTACGAGAATTTCGTGAATCTAAATAGTGATCACATTTTTTGTTCTCTACATAGCATACGACGAAGCCTAGAATAGAATGAATTATAAGGCATTCTCTATTTACTGAATTCATTTGCAGTGATTAAATTATCATTATCATTATTATTATTATTATTATTATTATTATTATTATTATTATTATTATTATTATTATTATTATTATTATTATTATTATTATTATTATTATTATTATTATTATTATTATTGTTGTTGTTGTTATAGTGTCTTATGATTATATTTATATCCCAATGTGTTTTCCTTGGTTGAACAATTAATGAAAAATTAAAATTATATGATATCAATAGGCAAATTCAATTCAGTTTGGAATAATACTTTCATAATCACCATGCACTCTATTAAACATTATCGTTAGTGATGGATAGTCCGTCAACAGTATTTAATTATCATGTTTTCTTTCAAACATATTTAAACAAAATCTTATTTCTTAATAAAGTTCAAATATTCCGAATTTACTCGTATAATCCATTTTTCTTTCGTAAATCATTCGTTCCATTATATTTATCTAGAACGTAAGAAGAGCAAATAGAACGTCCGAAGAAAAATATTCCTTCGTGTCTTATCCAATTTTTAGGATCTGAATGTCGGTGAGACATAATAGACGCGTGTTCACTGAAGTGCAAGACATAAGCAACGAGGTCACCCAAATACCTTCCACACACGTTACTTGAAGGCAGATCTCTTTATCTGCGGTTAAAGGAGCAACATGCGTCGTTGAATGTTCAGTACAACGGAACGTGATGAACTTGAGTGTGTCCAATAAGCTTTATCTTTCCTTTCCGCTTGGAATTTAGCATATCACCGCATCATTATAACAGTTTCTCGATCAAAGAGTTTCGTGTTGTTTTAACAATCCACATGAAAATGAAGTGATGTGTCCCAACACTTGATTGACCCAGTTTCTTCAAGATTGGAGAAAATACAAGGCATCGCTATTGCGGACCTCTGCATTAGAAAACGAAAGTAATGTCAGATGGGCACACTGCAATACCACTGCAATTTTACAGTTCTACGACCTCGACATTTCATTTGTAGTAATAGAAATGACACGAGATTTCGATAGTTCTATTTGCAAAGGAAGTATTGTATTTCTGTCTATAAGTTGGCACCGGGAGCGGTAGCTCAGTGCATCAACTGATGTCACTGCAGCGCCACTGACCGGGAGGTCCTAGGGCCTAGGTTCCAGTTCCGACGGCGGCAGGATTTTCGACACTAGCTTTTCAGCTAGGTTGAATTCAGTCGCTGTCAGGAGGAGAATTCTAGTGGCCGGCTGCTCTGATCGGTAGTTTTCGGTGGTTTCTCCGATCGACACTAGGCGAATGCCGGAGCAGTACCCAACCAAACGGACCGCGCGCTATCTTTCCTTCCTCTTCCTTGTCCTATCATCTCCCATTACACACACATACACTAACATGCACTACACTACCACATATTCCGGGAGACCGGTCGGGAGCTTAGAGCTTGTCCCGGCTGGGGCGGTGCCCCGCTGGTGGGAGAGTCTTGGTTAGGGGGAAACCCCAAGAGCTGACGGTAGTTTGGCGCCGGATCTCGCCAACTAGCGGGGGAAGATCACCGCCATCTCCCTAGAAAACACATGCACTACACTTACGGGACTAATGACCAAAGCAGTTGACGCCCCCGGAAACACGAAAAAATCAATAAATCAATCTATTAGTTGGCTGCCACGTGCTTAGCGTATCTAATCTAGTTTGATGAAGCACGAAGCGACGGAAGCAGGAAGATGTTAGAGAACAGAATTGCTAAATCTTTCTGATGTGAACGGAATAATCTTAATGTATTCTAGTGACCTGCTGCACTCAAATATGCTGCTGAACAAATCCAAGAAACATGATTTTCCAAAACGTGGCACACGCCCTGCTGAATAACAAAGAAAATACTCTGCATAACTTTTAAATAAATTGAATATTTAAACTAAACAATCATCATGAATAGTGCAATGAACATAACATACCATAATATACAAGGATACACAGTATAATTGTTCTTTTAGACACCAAGAATATAAAAAACAATTGCTGTACCATAATGCAACATGTGAATAGCAAATGGTGGGAGTCCTGATCCTTGGACCCTTGCTGTCGCATGATGTCAACTGTGTCGTAAACAGAGAGTGTGAGAGTTTGTGCAGTATGAGAATTGACGGAGAAACACAATCCAATATTTTCATTTTTCAGTCAAAATGGAAACTTTTTGTTTGTGTACTTTTCCCGTGTTCCTGGTCATTAAAGGAAACGACAGACATTTCTCACGTGGCCGGAGGCTGACTATTTTTCGTGCAATTTTTGCGCGCATTGGAAATTACGAATATAAATTCCCTGAAGTTAAGCATGGAATGCTGAACCTCTCAAAGAAGACATCAAATGTTCTTTAAGTTTAATTTTGTACATATGTAAGAATGCTGGAAATAAAACAAATAATTATGGAAATGAAGAAAAAGAGGAGAGCAACATGGAATGTTGCTCTCATCTACTCATACGAACGAGCTAAGGAAAAGTTTGAGCCGCCATTACCCTCAATAAAGCATTTGTGATATGTACACTATGTCTAATATTCAATACGACAGAGGAATCGTTCATTTATTCACAAACTTCAGAAATGTTTGTTGTCATCTTTTTGTTTGTTTAGACATTTGTGTTAAAAACAGGAAGAGGTATATTGCATGGCTCCTACATACGTTAATGCTTAGTTATTGTGGAGAAATTCCTGAAGAAATGATGTGCCTCCTTTCTGAGAAATAAACGAGAAATAAACTGGCTCTTACATACGAAGTGATGACTCCTACTGTAGTTTTGGTGTCACCTTATTATAACATGTAATATTTGTGTTGTGCGACCATACGTGGAGCCAGAGTAGTTACCAATTACAAACACCAGTCAATGACTTCACCGATCTGTAGAGACCAAGGCGGCTAGTAAATGTATGTACTTTATAATGCTTCTGACCACGTAAGAGTACAAACAATGATCACAACACAGCGAACACGAAAAAGCATTTTGCGAAATAAATAAAGAATACATACCACAAGGTCATAAACATTCATGGAAGAGAATAATATTAATGCTGCACTTTCTCGAATATCGTCGTCATTGAGTACTTTTCTTTTTCTAATCCAGATTTTTTAGGGCAGCTACTAGGCTCGACTTGGTTGAACAGATAAGGCGAGCGCGCGACCAAGGAGAAATGTAATTCGGGACCGCGGCCGCCTTGTCCACCCCTGGCGCTGGAGATAGCCATCAGCTTATTAGCATGTGTTTGTTGCCTTGTGCTTCTTCGTGCGCGATGACTAACTGGCCGTAAGGACGCGCGCGTCTGTGAGCGAGGAGACAGCGCCGGGGCCCCCGCTTTACGCGTCTTTTCCCGGCGGCCGCCTCCGCCCGCCTCCGCCCGCAGATTAGTGGACCTAATAAACTTTCAACGCATCGCGCCGCGTATTCTTAGGCGTGTCAACAGGCGCGCCCCGCGCGATGGACGAGCCACGACGGCTCAGCCGCTGGGGATGGCGCGGCGGGGGCGGGCGCCGTGGGCGGGGACAGGGGTCGTGGCCAGGACGCGGGTCCGTGCCGGGGGATGTCAGGGACGGGAGCGATATAGGAGGTGGTGGCGGAGGTGGAGGCGGAGGCGCAGGCGCAGGCGGAGGCGGAGGTGGAGGTGGAGGTGGAGGTGGAGGCGGGGGTGGAGGCGGAGTTGGAGGCGGAGGTGGAGGTGGAGGCGGAGGCGGAGAGCGGAGTGGAGGCAGAGAGCAGAAGATAAGGTAAGGAGGCGGAGGTGGAGGCGGAGGTGGAGGCTTGGAGGTGGAGGCGGAGGTGGAGGCGGAGGTGGAGGCGGAGGTGGAAGCAGAGGTGGAAGCAGAGGTGGAAGCAGAGGTGGAAGCAGAGGTGGAAGCAGAGGTGGAGGCGGAGGCGGAGGCGGAGGCGGAGGCGGAGGCGGAGGCGGAGGCGGAGGCGGAGGTGGAGGTGGAGGCGGAGGTGGAGGCGGAGGTGGAGGCGGAGGTGGAGGCAGAGGCGGAGGCGGAGGCGGAAGGGTTGGCGGAGGCGGAAGGGTTGGCGGAGGCGGAAGGGTTGGCGGAGGCGGAAGGGTTGGCGGAGATGGAGCTGGCAGAGAGGAAGAGGCAAAGGGGTGTAGAGACGAATGTGGAACCGGTGGTGGAGGGAGAGGCGGGGGTGGAGGTGAATGTGGAGTCAGTGGTGGTAGTGGGAATGGGGCGGAGTGGGAGACGGACGCGGAGAGGGAGGTGGTGGCTCGGAGTCAGGAGTATTAGCATGGGTGGGGACTTGAGACGGCGTCTGAGCCCGGGCGGGGCCCTACAAGTATACAGGGCTGGAGTTGGCCGTGCAGGCGGGAACATGGGCGCACAGCTCTGCTGTAATCCTAGAAGAGGAGTGCCGCAGAACGTTGTCAGTGGAGGGGCGGTTGTTGTTGCGGAGAGCGGCCGCTGTCGCCGACGCAGAGACGTTAGCAATTTAAATGGCGACGAAGACTGCAACGAACAGGATAAACAAGTGCAATCATGGAAGAGCAGAAAGTATTTCTAACGAGGAAAGACCAGCAGGGATATTGAGGGGCACGTGTCGCCGTCTGAACTCAGGCAAGCTCGTAGGGAGAGGAAGTGGGCGGAATATGTACTGGATGTTCTCTTGAAATTCTGTAAGCAGATTTAATAATGAAAGAACGCAGAGATGCGGCATTAGGGCGGTTGTCGCTGCTGCGGAAGAGTCGATTTCGGCAGCGACGGAGGTAATGGCTGAAAATGGATACCCAAATACGTAGTCGAGCGGGCTGTGGATGGCAATGAGTACCAAGAATTAACGTAATAAACAAGTAGACTCAAATTCTGCAGCATAGGAACAAGGTCGCTCGGACGTGAGAGGCCAAAGACGTAGGAAGGCTACGTGCACGGGATCGTATAGTATAGACAATGGAGGATCGTCAAGGACGAGTTTGAACACTGTATGGTATTGCTTTTAGGATGAGTTTGTGAATTTGTGGTGGTTGACATAAATTGCCAGGTTTGAGCAGGTCAAGACGTAGGTACGACGCGGACAGCTAGGTTGGCGCTGGTGATCATGGTGATACAGGCGCGCAATGGAGAAGGTAGACTGAAATAGTAGATGTGGATTAACGACGATACGCGCGAGAGCCAAATTGCGTTTTTATGGTTATTTTAAACATATCTGAACGAAGCGGCTATGATTTTGTTAATCTCTCTCTCTCCGTCTGTCCCTCCATATCTCTTTGTATGTCTCTCCGGTTGTCTTTTAATCTGTCTCTCGGCCTGTTACTCCGTCCGCTTCTCACCGTGTCTCTCCGACTTACCCGTCTCTCCAACTGACCATTTGTTCCGTCTGTTCGTGTTTTGTCTGTTTCGACTATCTGTTCGTCTTTTTGTCTGTTCTTCCGCATCTCTGTCTGCCTGTAATATTTCAACATTTTGAACAAATGAATTATTTAAATCAATCCACCAAAAATATAATATTGAAACTTTTTTACTAAATGTGATGTAAGATATAACGAGTTTTTAATTTTCTATTATTACTGTTGCATCATTATCTGGAATTCAGTGCGATTGTTTCAAATCATTTATGTAATGAGTACAATAAAATTATTACTTTTATTATATTATTCATTTATAGAATTCATGAAATAGTAAATTTTTATTTAAGAGTATATGAAGACAAAAACTCTAACTGATTGCAATTCAAGTAAACGCTTCCACGCATTTATGCCAAAATACAAACTCAAACACATTCATGATCGCATGTGCATACACGCATGTGACTGGATCATCTGCAAGCTTCGGCCACATGACAAAATAATGGAGCTGAAAATTATGTAATGAACATTTCAACGCATTAGAAATTATAATTTTAAATGTCGTGGTCATCTTTGTATTTATAGGACATAAATATTGACAAAATTCGAATATATTGACCGCGTGAATTTCCGAAGTACGCGATTATAGGAGAACCCCCATTTTGGTGTAAATATTATTGATTGATTTTTTCGTGTTTCCGGGCACGTAAACAGCTTTGGTCATTAGTCCCGTTAGTGTAGTGCATGTTTTTCTCGGGAGATGGCGGTGATCTACCCCCGCTAGATGGCGAGATCCGGCGCCGACCTACCTTCGGCTAGTGGGGTTTCCCCTTACCTGGACTCTCCCTCCAGCGAGGCACCGCCCCAGCCGGGACAAGCTCTAAGCTCTCGACCGGTCTCCCGGAATATGTGGTAGTGTGGTGCATGTTAGTGTGTGTGTAAGGGGAGAGGATAGGACAAGGAAGAGGAAGGACAGATCGGTCAGAGCAGTCGGCCGCTAGAATTCTCCTCCAGATAACGGCTGAAAATTCGAGAGAAATTTTTTGAAAGTAGCTGTGTAGCTAGTGTCAAAAAGTATGTCACTCGAACCCTAGAATTCTCCGGTCAGAGGCACTGAACTGACAGCAGTTGATGCTCTGAGTCATCCAAGCCGGTGCAATGCATTGAAATGAGTTGATTTTGAGAAGATTAGTGAACAGGACTAATGTTGAAAATGGCGCAAGTGGTTTTGCTTATTTTGAGATGGATGAGAAGATTTGTGCGAAATTGACGTTATACATATAAAAATGTTTCTATAATTACTGGTTTCGTGTTCAAAATTTCATATTTTGCATTTGGAGGTAATATTCACTTATAAGTCAAACTTTCGATTTGTAATTTTCGCAGTTGTGTGATTTGGACAAAACTTTTTAATGCTTGGGCAAACGTGGGAAAAATTTTAGTGTGTCATTTGATTTTTCTGCCACATGGGGTTACCAACTTCTCGCACCTCTGTTTGCAATGTCTTCGCAGGCTTAGTTTTCCGTAAGGAAAGAACGCGCATTGCAGTCCCCGGACGACAAAACCTAAGTTGCGGGACACTTATAGACGTTAAAGCGCGTCGCTTAACCATTTTTGGGTTAACCACTCTGAATTAGCTATACCTATTCCCGCTTGTATGTATTTTAGTACGTAATATTTAGTTTCTTAACTCAAGTGTGTGTCGCGGTCATCTTTGAAATCATGTGTGTTTTTTTCTTTTGTGCATCATGCATGATACAAGGGTGACGGGGCGGCAAAAAAATATAAATTATTTGTTTAACAGATTATTAAAACATTAAATACACTTTCCTGATCCCAACATACAATTTTAAGGGAAGTTTCGCAGAAGCAAATTCGAGTTCACAGATAACACTTAACACATGGGTTATTACCTGTCATTTGTTACTGCGACACACAGTGGCCTCGGGACTGCAGAACTCAGGAGAACAGCCTTTTGCGTTGTTTGAATGTGCCAGTTTTTAAAGTCAAGCCTTGCAGACGATGAAGTTAGTTCTTCAGAGGCCAGTTCATTTGCAGAGATGACCATAGGAACTACCTCAACGGATACTGACCGCCACCTGTCGCTCAGTTCAATAGCCAAAGCTTGATATTTTCGCTTCTCGGCAATGAAAGCAGCTCTATTTCGGTCTAGAGGGATAGCTATGTCGACTATAATCCCTTTCCGTGAAAACTTGTCGACTCATATTATGTCAGGTCTGTTGGCTTCGACCCTGCGATCCAGTGGTGACTGCAACATTCCACAAGAGCTTCCACCGTTTCGTCTCCAGAACTGAATCCGGCTTGAATTTGTAGTAAGGGACCTCTTTCTCTACCATCTCTGACTTTGCAGCCAGGGCCTGATGGACAACCGCGGCAACGTCATTGTGGCGACTCGGGTATTCTGTTTGTGCTAATGCAGAACATCCGCCCTTTATCTGTTTGAGTGTTTCGTCGGGTATATTGCAAAGGCGGCAGCGTTCCTCTACACTCTTATCCCCAATCACATACCTTTGGTAATTGCTAGTGGAGGTTACTTCGTCCTGAATAGAAATGACGAAGCCTTCTGTCTCAGCAAGGAGGCCAGAATTCGTTAGCCAGGAGACTGACGATGCAATGTTCACAGCGTGCCCTTTGAGTTCAGCAGGAAATCTGCCGTGCAAACGCTTCTGGGTCCATTCACTCAGCCTATCTTCTTAGATGATACCAGAAAGATTGCTTTCAGAGTCCGCTTGATTGAGGTTCAATGAAGTGAAATTCTTGTATGTTATTATTATTATTATTATTATTATTATTATTATTATTATTATTATTATTATTATTGTTGTTGTTGTTGTTGTTGTTTTTGTTGTTGTTGTTGTTGTTGTTACCATTACATTCAATATTGTGGTTCAGCATCCTCAACTGACGCCTACAAAGTTAACTATGCCTGAAGGCCAACACTTTGCAACACTTCCGCTCGTAGTGTGGCTGCCTGACCAATAGATTTTGTCACGCTACTCCAGTGAATATCATCCGTTACCCCAGGCTGTTAATACCTGTTCCGTTCTCTCACGATTTTGTAATATCATTCTAGTCCAATTTCTCATCACCTGAGCACTTATTCTTATACACCTTTCTGATCGTTCTAGAACAATATCTACAAAATTGTGTCTCTGCAGCTGATATGGAATATTGAATGCATTAATCGCAAAAACAAGTTAAATGGAGTTAAATTAGTTCTAAAGAACTGATTTTACGAAAATCAATTGAATTGTAGATCAAAATCATGAATACATTTTGCTTGCAACAATATGGAACGTGTTGAAAACAGAAATTACAAACAGTAAGCCAAGGAAATAAGGAAAGCAATGAACATTCGTATCGAGTTTCACCCTTACACTTATTCGTTGATCGTTGTCGTTAGAGTATCATGTTGCTTCCTTGTCGCATCGACATCGCAAGAAAAGAGAAGCAAAAGATTGAAAGTATCAAAAATAAGTAACAATAAAGACAATACTTATACTAAGACTTTTCGATACACGATCCTAATAATAGGTGATATTATCTCTTTATATTTTTATTCACACCTGTTCAAACTGTTCACGACTGTACTAAGGTTTCCTCCTTATGGACACTAGAACTTTCCCTACGTTAGTACGGTCGGGGCATGACACAGCTCACATTTTCTTCCAGTCAGATTACTGCTTGTGGAACGTTTTCTCAGAAGCCCTACGAGTATTTTGTGTAGCCTGATGTGGTACGCTTAAACTTCTTGTAATAAAACTATGTTGTTCATGAGCGCAGCCAAGCATAAAGGTCGGGGTAGGAGGGAACCTCTTCGCCCTTCTATGACTGCATAAAAAACGAAATTCAGGTACAATTTGTGAATTTTACGGTGGACACTGCTCTCGATCCTACTACAAACGCCATTCAATTAAAAAATTCCTGAAGATTCTATCATGGTGAAATGTTGAATGGAGGTTTCTGATGGTTTGATGACTGTCAATGATGGTGAAGTTCTCTTTAAAAGTCGAATGAGTATTTTTCTTATTGAAAATGATGGGTAGAATCTTTATTAAACAATTTAAATTGTACTAGATGCTGAAAAGATACCGCATGGTCGCGTTTGTGTCTATCGTCGATTTCACAAGCCTGCGATGAAAAACTAGTGGTACTAAAACAGCACGTACTTTCTGGCCCGTATTTTCACGCTAAAAGTTAAGTACTCAAATTTAAATACTTAAAGTACTCTTACGCTTAAAGTACTCAAATTTTTGCAAAATTATACGTGACTATATTTCAAAATATATTTTTAAGGAACAGATTTCATTAAGTATAGAACATTGTTCTTTAATACTTTAGTTGTAGGAAAAAGCCGAAGAAATTTTTAATTTTTGCGATCTTGGACGGACAGACGGACGGTCGGACGGTCGGACGGTCGGACGGTCGGACGGTCGGACGGTCGGACGGTCGGAAGGTCGGACGGTCGGACGGTCGGACGGTCAGACGGTCGGACGGAGAGAAGACGGACGGACGGAGAGAAGACGGACGAACGGAGAGACGGACGGACGGAGAGGACGGACGGACGGAGATAAGGACGGACGGACGGACGGAGATAAGGACGGACGGACGGACGGACGGAGAGAAGAACGGGCGGACGGACAGCCGTCATTAAATTTTTCTCTATCAACGACCCATAAAACATGGGTTCTAGCTACAGCACGTGTTAGAGAATATTGCCCCCCAAATATAGCAACTGGATTTATCCACTTTTTCGTTACCTGGACCCTGTAATGAGAGTTTATCTGACAAAAATTCGCCGGTTTTTCGCGCAGCATTGAATAATTTTGTCTCTTCTGTGTAACGAGGAAGTAATACAAGGGAATTGATAGCCGAACTTAATATATATTTTGGGTCTGATTTGAAATAAAAAAATAATGAAAAATCTGTAACATGTCACGGATTTTTATTCAATTTTACTCGGATTTTTATGGAGGTTTACAATTTATATTTGGCATTGAATTTCTTCCCTCCCTACCTGATCATCATTGTACCGCGGAGAAACCTATACAAAACTCCTCTGTGACACCTCGTCGCAATCGCTACTAAGAGCGTTGCGTGAATCCTTTTGTCCGATCCTAATTGGCAGTCATCCTCGGCGAGTTCGTCTCAATTTTTCTTTCATATGTTGTGTCGTGCACACACTGATTCAGTGACAACCCATAGAATCACAGAAACTATTCAGGCGATAGTTTTTCTTGTGCGATTTGAGAAACATGGCTTCGAGTTTAAGACTTGAAAATTTGCCAGATGACTTTTATAACATATAGTGTTA
>BLKR01011619.1:0-29722 GCA_011170035.1 Teleogryllus occipitalis
GAAACGGCAGGTAGTGATATGTAGACGCGGCTCCTGAAGCTGCGAAAGTAACCCAGGTGGCGGGAGGTAGCATCGTGGAGCATGGCGGTAGCGAAACGGTGGGTAGCGATATATAGTCGCGGATCCTGAAGCTGCGAAAGTAACCCAGGGGCGCGAGATGGCAGCGAGGTGCGCGGTGGTAGGGAAACGGCGAGTAGTGATATGTAGACGCGGATCCTGAAGCTGCGAAAGTAACCCAGGTGGCGGGAGGTAGCATCGTGGAGCGCGGCGGTAGAGAAACGGCGGGTAGCGATATATAGGCGCGGATCCTGAAGCTGCGAAAGTAATCCAGGTGGCGCAAGATGGCAGCGAGGTGCGCGGTGGTAGGGAAACGGCGAGTAGTGATATGTAGACGCGGATCCTGAAGCTGCGAAAGTAACCCAGGTGGCGGGAGGTAGCATCGTGGAGCGCGGCGGTAGAGAAACGGCGGGTAGCGATATATAGTCGCGGATCCTGAAGCTGCGAAAGTAACCCAGGTGGCGGGAGGTAGCATCGCGGAGCGCGGCGCGAGCGAACCGTCGCGGTAGCGAAACACCCCCACCGCGGGCGAGGCTGGGGCGGCGTCCCTTCGCGTGGGGGCGTGGCGTCGACCTGCGGCGCTCGACATCGGATTCCGATGTCCGCTCGGCCGGCGCTGCCCGTGGCTGAGGGCCGGACGACGTGGACGATGCGCGGGGGAATTAATTAAAAAGTTGCTCGCGCGCTCCCGCCTCGGATGAACCGCCGCCCGCACCGGCGTTGGTGACGTTGCCTCATGACCTGTCATCGCGGCGGCTTCTTCATTCGCTGCGGTGATTTGGGGGACGAGGACGCGGTGAGCCTGGTGGCTTCCATCTCGGAGACCAGCGAGCGAATTCCGATTGATGCATGTGGAATTTCCGCTGATGAAAGACGATAGGGATGGTGAGAGAGAAAGAGAGCGAAATAGCGTTCCAAAGCGTTGTTGGGGTAATATCGTTGGGGATAGAAGAGGTGTACATCAGATGTCGGGTTTTCGATGAATGGCGAATTTCTAACAGATTTGCAGGGGACATTTTAAACCGCAAGGGGAGTATATTATTAATTTTGTCAACCCGTTCATCATGTCGTTAGCATCTCAGTATGGGTCTTGAAATCATGTGTTCCTTGTCAAGCGATGTTGCTTAATATTCCAAGCTCCCATTTCATGTCTTTTACTTTGGAGTGTCTTTCTTCAAATCGTATCTTCCATTTCAACTGTCCCACGAAATATTCATTGCCGTATTTATTGCTCCCGTATTTTGTCCGCCACCACAACTTCTGCGTCGTAAACGTTCTCCTGACACTGCACCGTTAACGTCATAACGTCGTCATGATTGTAAAGTGCCTTTCCTGTTAATGCACTGGCTCCTTGCATTTACTATCAGTTTGTGCTTCTACTCTCCTTGTAAAGCGTCTTATTGCGCAGAGCTCAGCTATGTCGTCGTCTCCCGCTAGCAACGCCCACCGTCCCGTCCTTGCTGTCCCCCGTGCGGTATAGTCTTATTGTCCTATTGCCTCCACTTCCCTAAACGTCTTTGCTACAGCCTAATCCTACGCTCCTTCCACCTCAGTGGCTGGAGACGCCATATTCTATACGCCGGCCTCTTCATCCCGTCTTCATATTCCACCCTCGCCACCACCGCCGCCTGCGAGTATTATTTGGATAAATACTTAAGTTTTGTGGATAAGTGGTATACGTATGTTTAAGTAGAGATACACCTAGAGTAAAGTACCCGAATAATGAATACGTTTTGCATTTTCGTCTACAAGTTCACACATATGCATAACGGTACAGTACCCCCGGACAGGATGGTAAAATAATCCCCTAAACCAAATGACATATGGTTTCATTATAATTCTAAGATAAAAATAATATTTTTGAAACGTTTCTTAGCCCCCGTCCCACCACCTTGGTCGGAGATACCTGTACTGTGAATATTCCCAAAGTTGATGTACATGTCAGCACAGGATCTCAACATCCTGCAGGGAAAGAACAGTGCCATCTTCCGTGCTGAAATCATGCACTACACCTACGGAAATAATGACGTCACCCATTGGCGTGCATGGAAACACGAATAGGTCGAATTCAGTCGCTGTCTGGAGAGAATTCTAGCAGTCGCCTGCTCTGATCGGTAGTTTTCCGTGGTTTCTCCTATCAACCAGGCAAATTCCGGAGCAGTACCATATCAAACGTGCCACAGACCATACGCGATCTTTCCCTCCTCTTCCTTGTCCTATCCTCTGCCCTTACACACACACTTACCTAACATGCACTACACTACCATAATCCGGGAGACCGGTCGGGAGCTTAGAGCTTGTCCCGGCTGGGGCGGTGCCCCGCTTGTGGGAGAGTCCCGGTGAGGGGGAAACCACTACCCGACGGTAATTCGGCGCCGGATCTCGGCATCCAGCGTGGGGAAGATCACCGCCATCTCCCTATAATAAGCATGCACTACACTTACGGGGCTAGTGACCAAAGCAATTGACGCGCCCGGAAACACGAACAAATCAATCAATCAATCAACGAAAGAATCAATATACCACTCCCATACCTCACAACTCTTCCCTTCCACCTTTCCCATTCTCTTTCCATCCTCGCCTTCTACTCGCCTCCGCCACACCTCCCCCTCCCTGTTGGTTTCCCCCTCCCCTCCCGCCCGCGCGGGCCGCGTAATAACGTCACCGGGGAAGATCACCGCCATCTCCCTATAAAAAGCATGCACTACAATTACGGGGCTAATGACCAAAGCAATTGACGCGCCCGGAAACACGAACAAATCAATCAATCAATCGACGAAAGAATCAATATACCACTCCCATACCTCACAACTCTTCACTTCCACCTTTTCCATTCTCTTTCCATCCTCGCCTTCTACTCGCCTCCGCCACACCTCCCCCTCCCTGTTTGTTTTCGCCCTCCCCTCCCGCCCGCGCGGGCCGCGTAATAACGTCACCGGGGAAGATCACCGCCATCTCCCTATAAAAAGCATGCACTACAATTACGGGGCTAATGGCCAAAGCAATTGACGCGCCAGGAAACACGAACAAATCAATCAATCAATCAACGAAAGAATCAATATACCACTACCATACCTCACAACTCTTCACTTCCACCTTTCCCATTCTCTTTCCATCCTCGCCTTCTACTCGCCTCCGCCACACCTCCCCCTCCCTGTTGGTTTCCCCCTCCCCTCCCGCCCGCGCGGGCCGCGTAATAACGTCACCGGGGAAGATCACCGCCATCTCCCTATAAAAAGCATGCACTACAATTACGGGGCTAATGACCAAAGCAATTGACGCGCCCGGAAACACGAAAAAATCAATCAATCAATCAACGAAAGAATCTATATACCACTCCCATACCTCACAACTCGTCACTTCCACCTTTCCCATTCTCTTTCCATTCCCGCCTTCTACTCGCCTCCGCCACACCTCCCCCTCCCTGTTGGTTTCCCCCTCCCCTCCCACGCGCGCGGGCCGCGTAATAACGTCACCGGGGAAGATCACCGCCATCTCCCTATAAAAGCGCTGCACTACAATTACGGGCTAATGACCAAAGCAATTGACGCGCCCAGGAAACACGAAAAAATCAATCAATCAATCAACGAAAGAATATACCACTCCCATACATCACAACTCTTCTTCGACCTTTCCCATTCTCTTTCCATCCTCGCCTTCTACTCGCCTCCGCCACACCTCCCCCTCCCTGTTTGTTTTCGCCCTCCCCTCCCGCCCGCGCGGGCCGCGTAATAACGTCACCGGGGAAGATCACCGCCATCTCCCTATAAAAAGCATGCACTACAATTACGGGGCTAATGGCCAAAGCAATTGACGCGCCAGGAAACACGAACAAATCAATCAATCAATCAACGAAAGAATCAATATACCACTACCATACCTCACAACTCTTCACTTCCACCTTTCCCATTCTCTTTCCATCCTCGCCTTCTACTCGCCTCCGCCACACCTCCCCCTCCCTGTTGGTTTCCCCCTCCCCTCCCGCCCGCGCGGGCCGCGTAATAACGTCACCGGGGAAGATCACCGCCATCTCCCTATAAAAAGCATGCACTACAATTACGGGGCTAATGACCAAAGCAATTGACGCGCCCGGAAACACGAACAAATCAATCAATCAACGAAAGAATCAATATACCACTCCCATACCTCACAACTCTTCACTTCCACCTTTCCCATTCTCTTTCCATCCTCGCCTTCTACTCGCCTCCGCCACACCTCCCCCTCCCTGTTTGTTTTCGCCCTCCCCTCCCGCCCGCGCGGGCCGCGTAATAACGTCACCGGGGAAGATCACCGCCATCTCCCTATAAAAAGCATGCACTACAATTACGGGGCTAATGACCAAAGCAATTGACGCGCCCGGAAACACGAACAAATCAATCAATCAACGAAAGAATCAATATACCACTCCCATACCTCACAACTCTTCACTTCCACCTTTCCCATTCTCTTTCCATCCTCGCCTTCTACTCGCCTCCGCCACACCTCCCCCTCCCTGTTTGTTTTCGCCCTCCCCTCCCGCCCGCGCGGGCCGCGTAATAACGTCACCGGGGAAGATCACCGCCATCTCCCTATAAAAAGCATGCACTACAATTACGGGGCTAATGGCCAAAGCAATTGACGCGCCAGGAAACACGAACAAATCAATCAATCAATCAACGAAAGAATCAATATACCACTCCCATACCTCACAACTCTTCCCTTCCACCTTTCCCATTCTCTTTCCATCCTCGCCTTCTACTCGCCTCCGCCACACCTCCCCCTCCCTGTTGGTTTCCCCCTCCCCTCCCGCCCGCGCGGGCCGCGTAATAACGTCACCGGGGAAGATCACCGCCATCTCCCTATAAAAAGCATGCACTACAATTACGGGGCTAATGACCAAAGCAATTGACGCGCCCGGAAACACGAAAAAATCAATCAATCAATCAACGAAAGAATCAATATACCACTCCCATACCTCACAACTCTTCACTTCCACCTTTCCCATTCTCTTTCCATCTCCGCCTTCTACTCGCCTCCGCCACACCTCCCCCTCCCTGTTGGTTTCCCCCTCCCCTCCCACCCGCGCGGGCCGCGTAATAACGTCAGGGGCTGCGGGAGCAGTCGGCGCGCGGCGAGTGATGTTCCCCGCGATATTACAAATTAATAATTAATTACTCTCGCGCTCCGCGATTGGGGCGCATTCGGCAGCGGCCCTCGCGTCGGCGGCTCGCTGCTACGACTTCATTTCGACGTCACCTGTGGAGTTTCCCAATTGTGTCACGAAATATATCGAGTTTGTTTTTTGAGAATAAATGGAAACGTGTGGGCACTACGAAGTGTTTGGCGCGCTGGAGATGAAGTTGTGATGATGTATTGATTTATATTAGCTGTCTCTTGATGGGGGAAAATATTAATAATCTTATTTTGGAAAGATTGATATTTTGAAAATTTGAATGTTAATCAGGCCGAAAGAAAAATGATAATGGTCTTGCTAGTAGGTAGATCGTAGTGATAATTAAATACCCGGGCAAACCTATGTTCTTCAGCAAGTAACCAATATTTGGACTAAGTTTTCAGTGTTTCTAATTTCAATCCTAGCGATGGGTATATGAAGCTGTGAAATTAAATTGGATTTTTTGTGGAATCATAGAAACCCTATTTTCCATCATACTTAAGAAAGATATTATACAAGTTATTAGACCAATAATTATCAGTCAACCGAATCTCTTATTTATGTCTTCGTACCATTCAATACTCTTCAAAACATCTTATTATAAGAAAAATCATATAATTAAGCTCCATTTCTTGGAACAAGCTTACACATACGCCATTTTTATAATTCCTTTGTTACAATTGTTCTTGACGTACGACGCACTGTTAAATTCTTAACAGGCGTCAGACGTTAGGGTTGTATTTTCGTTCCTCTTTTCGGTTGCGCTTCGTCGATATAACAGCGCTGCATTACGAAGAACGACAAAAAAGCACTCCGGGTGCGGTCATCAAGAACAGCCGCTCGCAACAGACGGATGCGGTCCTCGCGTCTGTTTGCCGGGCGCCGGCAGCGCCGCCGCGGGCCCTCGCGGCCTGATGGCGAGACAACGGCGCTTATTAAAGGGCGAAATGAGTTTTGTTAAGGCGAAAGTTAATATAAAAAAACTGAGACATTCATGAATTTTGAGCGAGTTCATTTCGAAAGTGGGAGTAAAGTTCGTTAGCTCTTAGAAATTAAGTTGGCTAACACTAAGTGAGCCGCGCGTGCTAATCTCCCTTCACCGCTGCCAACACAAATAAGAGGCATGCATAAATTTCGCTCTCAAAGGTTTGCAATGAAGGAGCGCCTCCGGCGATTGGCAGACCTGTCTTTTTAGGAAGATGCGTTTCCTTCAGTTCTTCCTAAAGTCCTACGTGAACAGTGGATGCTACTGTTGTAATCAAGAACATATAAAGGGAGACAAATTTAATCCGTGGATAATTATAAAAGATTAACATATTTTCCTGAATATGAAATTTTCTCCAAATAATTGCTAACAAATACTGTCGTTAATTATCACTTGGCTCTGTTGCAAATTGCCTGCCACAGTGCATTCTTAGGAAGCGTTTCGTTAAGATATCAAAAGTTAAATAACCACATTAATCAACAAGACTTATTACAAGCCATCTGTAAGTCACGTTGACTGATATATAGCACACGAATCAAATCTCGAGAATTATATGATTTTTATTCTTGCTCTAGAGAGGTCCTCAACCTTGATCTCCATTATTGTGTATGTAGTTAATCTGGTGTATGCGATGTAGCAGGAAGTATCAGTATGAAGTCCCAAAATTAAATTTTTTGTGTCCACAGAAATCTTACGCAAATCCATATTGGATAGGTTGAAAGTATTAACATTCCTCAAAAAATATTGTATTGCGTAAAATTACACTGTAATATTAGAATCTACAACAGCAAACATGTTTCGAGGATATTTCCTCATTTTCGGGGCTCTCTATCTGAAAATTTAATGAAGACAGGTTAAATAACATAAACAGAAAGAAGAAACACATTAAATAATACAATAAAGTATAACACTTAAATTTAAATTGCCCTTAAACTTGAGGTACAAGGTACAAATTCTAAACTTTTAATCTACCCAGCCCCGTGTACTAACTGAAGTAAGACACTCCTTCGCATCAAAGTCCCGAAAGTGGAATTGAATTAAACAGCAAAGGAAAAAAGTACAAAATATCTGCCACCAAAAGACATAAATTCATCAATAATTTATCTCTTTAAAGTTGTTTTAAACTTATTAATGTATGGAGGTTCCCATGGACGTCATGTGTGATCTTTCATTCTTCGTTCAACGACCTGCATTTGTAATGAAACAATGCCACCAAACACTCACCCGGACACTTGCATCTACGATTCACTTATACGTAATCATAATTGTTATGTATGGAAAAACAGCAAGTTAACCATAACAAGATTTTTATTACAGTTTCGCTGTCGTTACGAAATGTCGTACCAAAATCCAAAAGAGAGAGAAACCAATATAACATAACCGAGTCACCTGTTGTTCCTGTAACAGTCCAAGTCCAAAGCCGAAGTCGCACAATTAATCAGTCGGAATCACCTAGTACACTGCCGGGTCACAATCACTATACTCAACACTGTCAACTCTCAAATTACACTCGGTACACTGTTCTGCCGCTACCCCGGCGGCTGCCCGTTATATCTTCCTGCGCGCTGAAGACTCGCCTCCTCGTAGAGGCTTCGCGCGCAGGCCGTTCCGTCCCCATTGGCCAGCTCCTTCTTTGCTCGGCTGTCCAGTTTACGCTTGCTGACGTCACAGCGCGCCGACTCTGCGGCGCGATTTTTGGTATGGCGGACACCGCCGCAACAATAATAAATCACACATTTTCACTAGAAAGATGCTCATCGTTCTAAGCTCCAATACGCCTTCTACCTACCCGTTTTATTCTCCAGCCCTCATTTTCTTTTACAGACCGAACGTTTCCTACCGGCGTTTCAAATTATTTCATAAAGCCTCCCCTATATTATCTTAATGTGGCTTTGACGAAGTCTGTGCCTTCATTCATCTCATCTTCATGAACATTTGCCGCGCGTGGTCGGGCAGTGTAAAGGCCGCGTCCGCAGTCTGCCATGGGAAGCCACAGGAAGGGCGGTGACGCGGGAGCTTTCGCTAAATTAATCCGGGCTTTCGCTAACTGCGTTTTAACGCCGTAATCAATTGGTGCGGAGGCGAAAACAAAATAATTCCGTTGGCCTCTTCGGAAAGCATTGGAAATTGAAAACAGAGCCTTTTGCCTCGCCTCGCCACGCCCCATGACCCCGCCCCTTCATATTACAATGTTCCTACGCCCCCACCTCGCACACCACACCGAGGCCTGCCTCTCCACACTCCGCTCATTCCACCTCGCCCCATTGGCCTGCCCTGCCACACTCCACCCAACCTGCAACTGTCCCATTCCGCATCGTCACACTCCGCTCTCCAAAAACCAGTCCTCCCAAACTTCCACGTTTCTCCTAACCTCCACGATCCTCCTCTCTTCGTGCCGACCCATTGCCTTTTGTCTTTATCCTTCATGTTTCGTTCCTTCTCGTTTCCCTTTCTTAACTCTACACTTATTGCTACGCACCCGGCTTCTGCCTCGCCGCACTTCACCACGTCACGCCACGCCAAGCCTCACCTCGTCTCGCCTGGCTCCGCGACTTTACGCCACGACACGCTACGCCGTGCCGCGTGACACCACATCACACCACGCCACGCCACAACATACCACACCACACCACACCACACCAGACCACACCACACCAGACCACACCACACCACACCACACCCCCACCCCACACCAAAGCACACTTCACACAACACACCACTCACACCACACCACTACACACCACACCACAGCACACCACTGCACACCACACCACACCACACCACACACCATACCACATAACACACCACGGCACATCATGCCATTCCAAGACACGACACGCCTTGCCACGCCTCGCCACGCCTCGACACGCTTGGCCGCATCTCGTTGTTCCTCATCCCTTTCCGCAACTATCCGTCCATTGCCACCGTGTTCCGCACAATTCCACTTCCACCCGCCCGCCCCTCAGTTTTCCCTTTCCTTTCACGTGATCTATCTCATTTAACGTCTCCATCTTTTCCCCCTACCGGTACTATTTCACGCCCCTACGCTCTCATCTAGTATATTTACACTTTCCCTTGCTTTCTGCACCGCGTGGTTCTCCCTATAGAGGGCCTTGTTTGCTCCTCTCTCTTCGGCTGAGTTCCCTCAAAAAACTCTTTCTTCTTTTCCTTTGAACTTCTTCCCTCTACTGCTTGTGGCTCCTAGCCTTCTGCTAAGTGACTTTCTATCCAGCTCTTGTGACTTTGTACTTTGCCTGTTCCTTCCCCTCTAAAAGGCCTGCTCACATTTTTCAGTTGCACTTTCACACCTCTTTTCCATGAATGTTTTTCCTTTCTTCTTTGTTATTCTCTTCTCCTGCCTATCAACTCTTCTACGCCCTTTTCTTTTTTACACGTATTTATTGACTTTTTTAGCCATGCTGATTTTATAGAGTATGAGATATGATTACATAATTAATTGGTGGTATGGCATACGCAGGCGGGGAGTTGATTGATTGAGGAAGCTCCCCTGAATCTTAGTGTAGCTGGTTTCATTATTTTTATATAATTGTATTTTAGTGTTTGTGTAGTAGTATATTTTTAATAACGAAAGAGGATCCTGGATCATATTTGTATCCTACACCAATACTCCTTTTCCATCTCCGCTTCTCTCCAGCCTTGCTGTCCGCTCATCTATTTCGTCCTTTGCCCTTTTAGGACTGCATACTCTTTCTCTCCTAATCCCCCTCCACTGCGGCGCATCTAGTTCCCCAACCCCACCTTCCGCTTCGCTGGACGGCACTCTCCTCGCCCGCAGGCTCCGCGGGTCCACAGCCAAAGTCCTCCGTCAAAACCGGGCCTTCTTCGGAGACTTCTCTATTGGACGCCCTAAGCCTTGTGGCACCCCGTGGACCGCGGCGGCTCCTCCCAGGAAGATGCACAATGGGTGCAAATGCGATTATGGAAGGACGAATATTATTCTCCTCGAGTAAGTTTTAGGAGAGTTGACACATTTTAGAAAAGTGTGTTATCGGGGAAAGTAATGGACTTGAAAAAGTCACGTAATGTTTAAAAGAGTCGTGAGAAAAATGGGAAGTATTTGGAACAATTGTAAAACCACGTGCAACCTTTAAAACTTTAAAATCTTTTAAATTTGTATTTCATCGTGAAATATTGTTCATGTCTTTTTCAGCCTTGGAGTCTTTTTCAGTCTTGGAGATGCAAATACTAGATAAACAGAGCAACGTTTCTGAAATGTTGTATCTGTTTCTCCCACAATGCAAAAGTGCTACAGAATCTGAGATTCCGCGCAGAAAACAGCTGAGTAGATAAAAGGGGATTAATTTCGCCACAAGATTTGCATTTAATTGATTTTTCTTATAAGTACTGTTAATAATTCTACAAAATGTTTCAAAAGAAATAACCTAAAGAAGAAGATGTAACCAGTGTATAATTAGACAAAATGACAAAATTAGACAAAATTTTATTTAAAAATAAAATGTAGCACATTATGATAATTTGGTAGATTATGATTTTTTTAAATCTGCGCGTGTAGCCTTCGTTCTTAAAAGGTTTGGCGTTTTTTGCTTCAGTAAAATGAACAACAGAACATTTGTTTCCCATTTAACTAATTTTTACTACAGAAACGCATAACAAACTTTCTCTCATTAAATTGCATTGCAATTAATATACTTCTGACTTTATAAGATTACTATTCGCATTTCTAAATCTATAATTGCTTTATAATAGTACGAAATATTCGAAATTTTATGAATTTGGAAAAGTTTCAGAATGTGAATTTGAATATTTGTTTAGAAAATATAGATATCGCCCCTTATATAGAATTATTTCCTTCCTTTCAATATCCGCGATATGTGCAACTCGCATGGGTGATTCAGACATTATCACATTCTCAACGAAGTTAGAGATTATGCAATGGATTTCGTTATTAAAACCGGGAGCGATAGCTCAGTGCATCAATTGATGTCACTGCAGCGCTTCTGATCGTAATGTCCTAGATTCGAGTCCTGACGGCGGGAGGATTTTCGACACTAGCTTCTCAGCTAGGTCGAATTCAGTCACCGTCTGGAGGAGAAATCTAGCGGCCGGCTGCTCTGATCTGTAGTTTTCCGTGGTTTCCCCGATCAACATCAGGCGAATGCCGGAGCAGTACCCTACCAAACGGGCCATGGACCGCGCGCGATCAGTCCTTCCTTTTCCTTGTCCCATCCTGTCCCATCCTCTCCACATACTTACACTAACATAATGCATTACACTAACATGCACTACACTATCACATATTCCGGGAGATCGGTCGGGAGCTTAGAGCTTGTCCCGGCTGGGGCAGTGCCCCGCTGGTGGGAGAGTCCTGGTTTGAGGGAAACCCCACCAGCCGACGGTAGGTTGGCGCCAGATCTCGCCATCCAGCGGGGGAAGATCACCGCTATCTCCCGCGAAAAAAACATGCACTACACGAACGGGACTTATGACCAAAGCAGTTGACGCGCCCGGAAACACGAAAAAATCAATCAATCAATCACTTAAATTTTCATTATTAAAATGGGATTACCAATGGGAAGTCCCAGAGTACGAATGCACAGATAAACTTACACATACAAACCTACATTCATACGCAATCACACTGAAGGTGAGAACTCATAAGCAAAACACCTTGAATGTAAGCGCGTTTGCTCTTTCACCTTACCCTCCTAGCAACAAGGTAGACATTTCTTGGGTTTTATTTCGGTGAATTTGATACATTTTGAGTACTTATCTCTTGGAAAGGGTATCACCTTGAAGTATTCCTGTAATTCGCACAAATGTGTGAAAGTGTTTAAAAATATGCCGATGATAAAAATTAACTGAAGTACAGAAACGTAGACAAATAATGAAATATTTCAAGTAATAATGTATAACAATGGAATTAAGATTCGAAGGAAAATAGTGTAAAACGTTGTTTTATCATTTCTATTAACCTAAGTATTCTGTTTTGAAGATGTACCAATTGTGTTTAAGGACGTTTGTGTGTTTTACGTTGAACAAGGAAAAGCCCTACGTACTAATGGGGAATCAGTGCAGCTCCCTACGTAGAGTTGCAGTTGAGACACATAATGAGAACGCTCGATTAACGCACGTTGTCTGAGGTACATTGAAAAGACATTCAAAATTTTACATATTAACTGTGAATAAAATAAAGTATACAAAAGTATATAGTGAACATAGTATTAGTTTACAGGAAGAAAAACTTTCAGTGAATTTTTTTAGAAAGAGAAAATTATGGAATATTTAATTTACTTCTTTGACATCCTCGTATCCAAAATTGTATTGTTTAAAATATTTTAGCTTGAGAGACATTTTCATTTTAATATTATAAACATTATTTGATTGAAAATATACAAGTATAAACAAATCACACTAAAAGTTTGGATGACAAATGAAGAAAAATAGAGGCTGTCATTTTTAAATCATATATCAATCAGGATGACCGTATTGTAAGGGCTGCAAAATCATTATAAATTCGAAATTCTGATTGATACAATCCAATCTGGAGACTGAAATAATTCTTTACTCTCTTCTCTCCTCCTCCGTATAGAAATGAGAATTAGAGAAAACACAATTTCTTTTATCCTTCTTTGAAGAGAAAATTATTTTGATCAATCTGGTAAAAAGATGTTCAGCGAAAATGTATTTATTTCTAACAGTCTAGTAAAGATTCAAAATGCCATTACCAGTGTAAACTCTAAAACTCTATAACTTCAGTTTCCATAGATGTGTTCCATCTTTGATCTGTTTTTTTGAGTTTTTGTAGTATTTTCTTGTTTTATTTTATTGATTAGTGATTCCCAGCACGTCAACTAATGTATGTAGTCCCATAACTGTAGTGCATGTTTTGGGGGTTTGGCGGCTGTGATTTCCCCCTCTAGATGCTGAGATCCAGCGCCGACATACCGTCCCCTAGCGCGGTCCTCCCCAACCAGATATCTCCCATCAACGGGACATCGCCCCAGCCGGGACACGCTCTAAACTCCCAACCTGTTTCTCGGCATGTATTGTAGTGTAGTGCATGTAACTGTGTGTATAAGTAAAGGGAGTGGATAGGAAAAGGAAGAGGAAGAAAATATCTCACGCGATCCATGGTTCGTTTGTTAGGGCACTTCTCGGGCATTCGCCTGTTATTGAACGGAGAAACCACGGAAAACAACCGATCATAGCATCCGGCCGCTAGAATTCTCCTGTAGACTGCGTTCGAATTCGACCTAGCTATCCTGTTAGTGTCAAAAATCTTGACACCGTTGGTACACGCAACCCAGAACCTCCCGGCACAGCAGTGACGTCAGTTGATGCCCTGGGGCACCTCTCCCGGTTTGGATCTGGTAATTAGCTTTTGTGACCGCTGAGCTTCGTGTTTGGTCCATCGTGGAGAGGCGCCGCGGGCGGGGGCGGCGGCGAAGGCAGCTGAGGCCTCGCTATAGGAAACCTATGCGCTCATTTGTGAGTCCGATGTGTCCTGCTCCAAGCACCCAAATCCCTGGGCCACGGAGTGAGGTTGCTCCGGCTTGAGGGCGAGGCAGTGGCGGCGGAGGTGACGGTGAAGACGTTGGAAGAGGTAGCTGGTTTTATTCCCGCGGGGGAAAGGGGGGAAGTAGGTGTCCAAACCGGAGTCCGGGGAGAGGGTAAGAAAGTCGCTATAACCTCTTCTAATAGTCTTAGAACCACTACAATCGACTTATAAGTTCTTATTAACTTCTAATCACTTCTAATGAACCACATCTAATTTTCTTAAAACTACGTTCAGTCAACTTCTAATCACTTCTAATCAACCTATCGCAACTCTTAATCAACCTCTCACAACTTTTAATCAACTTCTAACCACTTCTAATCAACTTATAACCACTTCTTCACGGCGGGTGTACCCATGGTGGAGGTGGTAAGAAGATGGAAGTGGTCGTTGGAGAATTGGTAGTGGTGTTATGATAGTGATTTTGCTCGCGCTAATGATAGTGATGGTGATTGCCGTCAAGGAAGTAGTAGTGATAGGTGGCATTAATAAAATTGTTGTGGTAGAGATGCTCTCGTGAACTGTAGTGGCGTAGTTGACTATCCTTGGATACGATTTTGAAATGGTGCTGGTGGCAATAGTGATGTCGAGGACACTCCGGTGAAAGTGGTGGTGGTGCAGATGATACGCAAGTGATTTATGGGAATGATTATCAGGTTTTGTTAGCCTTATTAAAGGATAAAATAATTGAAGACCTCTTTGTCAACTTACATACGCAAGTTGTGATGAAGGTCGTTGGGCTTGCCGTGATAGTGGCAACGGTGTCCACTGTGTTGAGCGGTGGAGGAGGTAATGGTAGCAAGAGCGGTGACTGTGATGGCTGCAGTGATAGTAACGGAGGGAAATCAGACTGGTGACGTGGAGTGTGGCGGCAGTAGTGGCAGTGGTAATGGCAGTGGCGCCCATGGCGGCGGCGGCGGCGGCGGCGGCGGCGGTGGCAGCAGCGGCGGCAGTTGCGGTGGTGGCGGCGGTGGCGACGACGGTGGTGGCGGTGGCGGCGGTGGCGGCTGTGGCGGCTGTGGCGGCTGTGGCGGCTGTGGCGGCTCTGGCGGCGGTGGCGGCAGTGGCGGCGGTGGTGGCGGAGGTGGTGGCGGAGGTGGTGGCGGTGGCGGCGGTGGCGGCGGCGGTGGCGGCGGTGGTGGCGGAGGTGGTGGCGGAGGTGGTGGCGAAGGTGGCGGCGGCGGCGGTGGTGGCGGCGATGGCGGCGGTGGCGGCGGCGGCGGTGGCGGTGGCGGCGGTGGCGGTGGCGGCGGTGGCGGCGGTAGCGGCGGTGGCGGCGGTGGCGGCGGTGGCGGCGGTGGCAGGTGGCGGCGGCGGTGGTGGCGACGGTGGCGGTGGTGCGGCGGTGGCGGCGGTGGTGGCGACGGTGGTGGCGGCGGTGGCGACGGTGGTGGCGGCGGTGGCGGCGGTGGCAGCGGTGGCGGCAGACCGCCGAACAATTGCTACTTACACAAAAGCTGCCCCTCCTTCTTGTTAGAGGAGCTCTCCCTCGTCGATGCCCAATTTGTGTGTGAAGGGGGCGGCGCCTTGAGGCGCCAGTTTCTCCAGCTCTCCCGAGCCCGCGATTAGTGCTCCCGAAATAGGTGAAAGGCTTGCCTCCATCGGGCAATTAACATCGGGGTCCCCAATCCGATTTCCTCAATGTGTGTCTGCTTTGGAAGGACTTCCGTTCTCTCGAAATCTTCGGAAGAGCTTCGCGGAAACTCTTCAGCGATGAGGCACTGTCGTATTATCGATGGAATTAAACTCAGTTGAAAATAGGAAGCACTACTTTTTAACAATCTTAAAGAACACGAAATCAATAACTTTCTCGCAGTTCTTTTCTCACTAGGGATGACAATTTTTAAATGCCGGATCCGGATGACTGCGTTTTAGAGTTGCTTAAAGTGTTGAGATATACCAAAATGACGAACCATTTTTATTATGGAAATGTCATTTTATTTGACAGAATATAGGGATGGCAATAGACGTTCGCGAGGGGGTAGCTATGTGACAAATAAGCTAGGATCATTTTCGTTAGGTTGAAATGACAGAACAGAGGCGGGATAAGCATTGTTTTGAGAGACAAAAAAAAGGTATAAAATTCGGATGCTTCCGAGTTTTTAGAAAAAAATTCACTCGCTAGAGCAACGCAGTGATGAGCGGGTCGGCTCTTGATATATTTTACTACATCGAGGAAATACTGTAATTGATAGTTGTTTAATTTAACTATCGTATTTAATATTAGGATAGAGCGTTCTTGTAGGAAGGAAAATTCGTGTCTAGGCGTCCACCCGAGACGCAAGTGAGGGAAGTCACAGATTATAATAGTATCGCCGGGAGAATTTTGAATCAGATCACGGACATTAGGCGAGGACTTTATCCGGAAGCAAGGTTCAGCTGCGTCGACGGAAAAGGTTCTACGGGCTGCCATCGAACAAAGAAGTGGAGAGCGCGCGAAGACATGAATGACAAGGTTTATAACTATTGTAATATAGAGAAAACTGATCATGACAAAAGATCAATTCATTTTGATCATCAATATAATAAATTCCAATTTGTTAAGTTGAAAGAAACTGATTATCATTGCTCGTTACGTGCAATCCAGCATTTTAATACGATTTTCAGATTCCTCGCCACTCCGTATGGATGACAGATTGAATAATTGATTGCAGAGAAAATAGCAACAATTATGAACTTCGAACACCCAACTAACTGAGCTAGCACAATATAATTTTGGAAGGGGAAATATTTAAATTACGTAGGAATCATTAGGTTTCAAGTGTAATCTTTTCCTGGCACCCAAATTACATTTATCACTAATAATTATGTTTCAAAATGTCCCTCCAAGTGGGGCTTTTTTTTAAAATAGAAAGACGGGGCTTGTTTCAAATTGGCACCGGTCAACGTCGGGCATGTTTCAGTGTAGAGACCCTGAAAACCATCTCCAGTTGTTTATAACTTTTCCGGGCCGCGCCACCGTCCCTGGAACACAAATTCTTCGTAGGACACAGGGCACTTGAAAGATGTTTCGCACTTTTTATCCCTCTTTCTGAATTTTCTCTCCGGGCACTTCGTATTCCGGTTATTTTGTTGTTGTTTTTTTCAAACACATTTTCTCTGAGCATCTCAATTTAAATACACCCCAGCAGCAGTGGCAGTAGGCAGAGATATTGATGATAATCGTGGCAAAGGATTGTGAATGGAGACTTTGTTCGGTATGGGAGCGGATGTGATGTATCTTGGTGGACATGATGGAAATGGGAACCCTATCAGAATGAAATGCAAGAGTAATGTGAGGGAATGTAGAGATGGTGGTAGTTATGATGGTGACAGTTTTGTTCACTTGCATTTGTCGACGAATTGATTTTTTTCATAGACACATGCACTCTATAAAAGAAACAAATATGTTCCAGTCTTAAAATATGTCTAGTTTTGGAATATATTTTACTCAAAAACTTACTTATATAATACGAGATATCGATGTGAGTTAGGGAATAATCAACCACAACAATCACAGTTATAATATTTACTATAAGAAACCCAAAGTTAACTTTCGGAAAACACTTTTCCCATCTTCAGTGGGTCTGTAATTTGGAGAAAGAAAAAAATGAGAAAATAACGTCGAGTATTGGAACATATAGAAAAAATAATAACAAAATAAACAAGTACTTACTGTTATATCTCGTAATTTTGCAACATTTCTATTTGCCTCCAAACTTTGTTGTTTTCTCATTTTTTCCTTTTCCATGTTATAGATCCTCTGAAGATGACAAAACTGTTTCCCGACAATTAACTTAGAATACGTTATAATAACTATTATAACTGTAATCTTGATTATTTCCTAACTCACACTATGAATTACCACAATATATCTGCTACCACCACGGAATTTATACCAGATATGTTTTTCCTAAATGATTGACATTTCAAAGGTACAATGAAAGTCATGATTTTAGTGGTGATTTTACACTGACTGATATGTGTGGATTTCTATTTTTCTAACTCAAACTGACCAACTATCTGTGAATAATATTTGAATCCTAATAGGTATGCAAGTGCGGTGATAGCAGCGAATATTGTTGTGAGTATATTGATGTTACTAATGGCTAGTGGGCAATTGGACTAATTAAATTCAGCCATTAAAAGAAAGATGTTATCCGGCAGGAACGAGAGATGCCAGAGGTGAGCAAAAAAACGAAATTGGGGGAATGTTTACAATAGATTGCATTTGTCTTTCTAATTGTAAAACGTAACTCCTTGAAAGCAAGTTTCGTAGTGATTTCGGAACGATTTCAGTTTGATAAGTATACATTGTGGTAGTAACATAGTGAACAGTGAAAATGGAATATTTCCACAGCCAATTGTAACGTCCATTGGAAACTTATAAAGTTAAAGTTGGGGATGAGGCATACAGGTTATTTCCTTCATGATGAGAGCAGACACTGTCCGGAATTGATGCGATGGTCTTTGCAGGAGCAGTTTTGTACCCTCCCTCGTTAGCAGAAGCAGATCTGTACTCTTTTTGGTGTATCCCTCGTTATATTCCTAGAATCGGTGGAACTCCCTATCCACCGTGTACGTGCGGTTTGTAACTTGCCGTTCTCGTTTGGATTTCCTCGTTATACCGCCGACATCCGGCAACATCCGACATTCGGTGACCACTCCACTTTTCTAGAACCTAGTACGTCTCTCCATCAATGAAGGGTGTCGTCTTTTGTCATAGTCCTCTCCGCGCTGGCTTCATTCCGTCCCCAATCCGCTTCACAGCCAACTGGGGGTAACTTTGCCTCATTGCCATTCGCCCACTGATATTTCAACCAGTTGCTTTGCTACCACGGAACTAGGAGAACATTCATCTCACAGAGGGTCACAGCTTGCCCTACCGCGCAAAGGCGTAATATTGTCACGATTGATTTTTTAATACGCACACGTTTTCATTTTAGATAGAACAGTTAATTAAATTTTTAAACTGTCTGAATTTTTTGTGTGGTTCAGATATTTAGTTACGTACGCATTATCAAATTTAGTGATGTTAAGTTCAATGATTTACGCCTAACGTAACAAGTTTTAGATAATAAAAACATGTAAAAATCAAAATTGATTCAACACTGTATATGTTAGAAGTTCAATAGTTTCCTAATGAAGATGATACTTCGATTTTGAATAACGTAGATACCTTCGTACCTAATTCAGTGTTTCCCTTTTGTATTGACTTCAGACAATACATTATCTGTATCATTAAACTATGTAGGTCTTAATGCACATAATTTACTCTCGGCTCCTCCAAGGTACACTGCACTTTGCAGCTGATAAGCGATCCACGCATATGCTGGAAACCTCCCCAGCACAACCTTCTCACACCGCCGCTCACAATCCGCGCAGCCACGATCGCACCCGCTCTGCCCTCTTCACCCCCAAACAAATCCATTTTGACAGACTTCGCCTCCCTCTCTCGCACCATCGGTCCCGGTTGCACCATTCCTCGCTCCCGACTCCCGCTACCAATCTCGCTACCACTACCTCTCCCGCTCCTATCCTCTCCCGCGATTATTTCCCTTTCCATACAGGAGTAGCACCCTAGCAAAACGGTCACACACCGTACGCGATACCGGGAGCGGTAGCTCAGTGCATAAACTGATGTCACTGCGGCGCCTTTGACCGGGAGGTCCTAGGTTTGAGTCCTGACGGCGGCAGAATTTTCGACACTAGCTATTCAGATAGGTCGAATTCAGCCGCTGTCTGGAGGAGAATTCTATCGGCCGGCTGCTCTGATCGGTAGTTTTCCGTGGTTTCTCCGATCACCACCCGGCGAATGCCGGAGCAGTACCCTACCAAACGGGCCACGGACCGCGAGCGCACACTTACACTATACACACTAACGTTTGCATGCCCTACACTACCACATAATCCGGAAGACCGGTCGGGAGCTTAGTGCTTGTCCTGGCTGGGGCGGTGCCCCGCTGGTGGGAGGGTCCTGGTTAGGGGGAATCCCCGCTAGCCGACGGTAGGTCGGTGCCGGATCTGGCCATCCACCACACATCCACCACACATCCACGAAAGATCACCGCCATCTCCCGATGACAAACATGCACTACACTTAGGAATCACCAAAGCCGTTGACGCGCCCGGAAACCCGAAAAAATCAATCAATCGTACGCAATCTTTCCTTACCCCATCCTCACCGCTTACGTACACACTCTTACACTAGCATGCACTACACTACCATACACGTCGGGATACCGGTCGGGAGCTTAGAGCTTGTCCCGACTGGGGTGATGTCCCACTGGTGGGAAGTACCTGAAGAAGACAATTCCCCCAAGGCGACGTGTAATCGGCGCCGGATCTGACCATCCATGGCGGGAAAGGGATCACCCCCCTCCGGAAATAAAACCTTCACTACTCTAACGGTAGTAATGAACTTAGCAGTTGCGCTGTCGGAAACATCAGTCAATGAATCCCCGACCTATCTCCCCGCTCCTGGACCTGCTTGTTTCCATACTTCCCGCTTCGGCTATTGATTTCATCTCTACCTGGAACCGCTCCCACTTTCCCTCTGCTTTCGCTTCTGCGTATCTCCCTTCGCTTTCGCCATCGGATTCGCACCCGCGTTTACCCCAACGCCTGTCACCATCTCCGACTCCGCGGTTGTCCCTACTCTCGCCACAGCCGCCACCACCACCACCGAGCCTGCCGCTGCCACCGCCACCTGCTCCGGCGTTTGCCGGCTGCCCGCACCCGAAGCTCCCCTCGCAAAAATTCGAATTAATTAATCGGGCCGGCGTGTAATTTGCGGTGGCGGCGGCGGCCAACCCCAGGGGAACGTGTCGGCTGGGGGAGGCCGCGGCTGGCCGCTCCCGCAGGACGCACCTGCAACGCCGGCTGCAGGCCCCGCCACACAGTGGCCGCCGGTGCGATTCTGGAAGGCCGGCGAGTCGGCGCTGGCTGGAACGACGGGGTTGGGAAAGGACGAGGAAGAAAAGGAGAAGGCGCGAAAAGGCCGAGAAGCGAAAAGACCGAGGAGCAAAAAGACCGTGGCAGAAAAGGACGAGGCAGAAAAGGGCGCACAGTAAAGGACACGGCAGTAAAGGACGAGGCAGTGAAGGATGAGGCAGAAAAGGACGAGGAGCGTATAAAACGAGGCGCGAATAGGATGAGACGCTAATAGGACGAGGCAGAAAAAGGAAGATGCGCTAAAGGACGAGGCGCGGAAAGGGTGAGCCAGAAAAAACGAGGCAGGAACAGACGCGGTGCAAAAATAACGGGGTAGAAGTGAACGAGGCGATAAGGAAAAGGTAAAGGACGAGGTCATAAAGGAGGATCACTCGAAAAATTAGCGAGTTACCAAACGTTTTCTAGTCTTCGCTCTTCTTGTTTTTTCTTCGAATCAAATAACAATAAGCATGAATGTAAGTTTTATGAAAGTTAGGTGAAGTATACCGTGGTGCTACTTGAAGAGTGTTAGTGAAATATTCAACAGATTAATCCAATACACGAATTCAGATGTAGCAGAATGTTGCCACTAATATTATAATCTAGCTATTCACTGAATTCTTCACAGGTGACATTTTTATTCATGTTTTAGGTCTATTTTCTATTATACAATGAAGTATGAAAATATATTGATGAAAATGTTGAAATCTGTTATGTTGCTTTGATTTAATTTAAGTTATTTTTTGTTTTCCCTGATTTTGATTTCTTTTTTGCTCTAAAATTGCGGTTTTTTGCAGTTTTCTCTTAATCACGAAGTAATTATAATGCGAATTTTTTAAATAAATAAATGGTCGACTGCGAATGATTCGTTTCTTCTCTTATTAAAAATGTTTATAACTGACTTGCCTAAAGTTTGTAAACAAAGAGATTTTAAATAAAACTTACCATAGCCATATTACATGACTTCGGAAATGCATTAGTTTTTTGTCACTCTTTGCATAGTACTTCGTGATATGATTGAGTTAACTTAATTCTATTTTTATTTTCTGTTTTGCGATGATGTATGCAAACGTTTAAATGTAAGAATATACGTCTTTACTTTTTCGCCTTACTTCGTTAGAAGAGATATTTTTGGATAAATATTTTTCCTGTATTCAGTAAACCACTTCCTTTGACAGGATTCTATGTTTTGTGGGTCCTTGATACCTAAAAATTGATTGACGGTAAAAATGTCTGGTCGTCTGTGTCCGTCCGTCCGACCTTTTTCCATTGTTGAAGCAAAAAAGACGCGTAAAATGGCGCAGGTCTAATTTTTGCTTAATAAAGTGTTACTTTTAATTCCCATTATAACAATTTTAACGATTGAAATTTCATTTTTTGCCGTTAAGAAATATCTGCTTTAATCCTATTATTGAAATTTTACGTTGCCGACTTCTGTTAAAATATCATGCATATTAATTAACAAAGAGCTTTGTATGTTAATCCTTAGTATTTGTGAAACAGGTATGTGCGTTATCTCTAGAAACAACGTTAACATCTATATTCATTATATATTATGAATGAACACATTTTTCTCGGATTTCGACTACTATAACCGTGTATGCGTCTTCACATAATGGCTGAACCCGTGCTTCGTTTAATAGCTGGCTTCGAACCCGTGCGAGTGTTCCACACGTTTTAAATCATTGATTTAGAATTGAAATGTGCTTTAAATTGAATTCTAACTTCAAATGACCAGCCCCCTAGATTGTGCGTTGCCTAGATTTTACGCCGGGTACTGTGCACGAGTAGAGATTCTAATATTGCGAAGTGTTGAGATTAAATTTCACAGAAAATCAATCACAGTAATTTTATGGTAGTTTATATTTCTCTATTCCTTTAATTAAATTTTAGATTTAGTTCGAGCAACTTCTCGTACCTTAACTTGCATACTTCGGTGTTAGTATATAGCAGTAAAATACAATTGTAATACCGCGTTTTCTTTTCAATATTTATTAAAACTCCAGCAGATTGGTGATCAAAATAGTATTTTAATAAATCTTTCAATTCAACCAAACATTAAATATTTGTTTTTGTTTTATTTTGGTGTAAACTGTCTCACTGTTATGTTTTCAAACAACAAATAATGTATTTCTGCCTCAAACCTTATTCGAAACCTCCCTGTGGATATAGAGCTGCTTTTATATTCAGCTGAAGATATATTTTTTTTCTCAAATTAAAGACTTTATATTTGTAACATTTAAATAATAGGGAAACTAGCGTTAAAATGCCATGTACTACATTTCAGTAAGCCTCGCTAGTTATATCCTTCAAAGCTTTCACATTTAGTATATCTATTAGTAATTTTTAGAAGGTGTTTGCGAGGTTTTGTAAGCTTATTAAACAATAGACTTGAAAACTGACGGCTTAGTAAACATATTACTTTACCTTCACATATTCTGCACCACGAACTCGTTTTTTCCAATGTTGTTATTGGCTTCCGTCAGTCTTACATCCGACCCCTCAATTTGAGACCCTACAGGAGCAAGGATCCACCAACTACTAGGCTTGGCTTCTTCCCTTCACTCCATTCCTCCACCACCTCCCCGTTTCGGCCCAGCCGGGGCACCTGTGATGACCCGCCCCAACCCCCTCTCCCAATGCCTGCTCCAGCTCCTCTCCGGTCCCGCTCCCTCCCCGCTCCCTCCCCGCCAATTCCCCGCCCATTCCCCACCCACTCTACGTCCTCTCCCCGCCCACCCCTCGCCTACTCCCCTCTCACTCCCAACCCACTCTAAGTCCTCTCCCTGTAAACTCCCCGCCCACTCTCCACCTACTACTCGCCCACTCCTCGGTCACATTACGATCACCTCTCCAGTCTCCTGCCCTCTCTCGTCCCGCGTTTGCCAATGCCACTTCCTCCCATACCCTTGATACTGCATCAACCTCGTCACAGCAACTACCCCGTTCTCTCCTCCATTACCTTCCCTTCCTCACCCTCCCAGGCGCTTGGCACGGGCGCGTGTGCACTGCGGCCAAGTTAGCGTATCGGGCGCGAAGCACTTGGAGTAGGGCGGGCGGCGGGTCAGGGGTTAAAGCGAAGGGCTCGCCGGGCGCTAATGAAGCCCGGAGCCAGGCCGCCTTGTGCGCCGGCACGTAATTTTAATAATCCCCCGCACGCGCGCGAACTTGGCCCTATTATTTCACACTCGCCGCTCCCTCGATCGCAGTTTTTCTGCGGAGGAGTTCGGATGACCGCCGCCGCCCCTTACACTGGCATCGTCGCATCCTCCCCCGGGGTGCCCCACCGGTTGAGTCGGCTCAGGACACTGTTGCCAATGCAGCGATTCTGGCTGGAGGTGCTAGGGTTTCATTTTGCATTTTATTTTTTTTTTAATTTACGTTCTTTATTTTACGTCTGCCTCTGGGATGGCTCATGGGTAGTGTACTAGCTTCCCGTGCTGTGGTCCCGGTTTCGATTCCCGGTCGAGGCAAAAATAGAGGTGTAGCTTTCCTTTGGAATCGTCCCAGTTACTGTAGCTGTGTGACGAAGAAAATCTCAAGCAGGCGAATCTTGCTAGTTAAGGTGAAGAGAATACGCCATGTTTGTCTCGTGTCGCTCTTACTCCCAAGCATGAGAATTTAACTAGGCCCAGGCATGGAGGACACCGGTAGCTGGCTGGTGAAGTTGTACTATTGACCCAATAACGCCAAACACATACATATTTTACGTCAAAAACAATTAAGAGCATGATACGGATAGACTAAACAGCTAAAAATGTGTGACATGCTACGGAGAGAAGTGTATTCTGTGCACGTTATCATAATTCTGGGATCCCTACCCTAAGCCGTATACAAGGTGAATACTGAATAGGGAAAGAAGTGAGCTCTTTTGGAAAAAATTGATAAAAAATATTCTCTCTGATGTAATAATATATATTTTCAAGGACTAATAAGCTATAGATTTGGGCTTTTGTCCCTCATTATGTCCTTCGTGAAGGAATATTTTTTCTGATTTTTGACATAGGTAGATGGCTATGTCGAATTCAGCTGCGTCTCGACGAGAATTCTAGTGGCGGGCTGGCAATAGTTTCCTGTGTTTTTCAATTTTATATTTATATTAATATTATATTTCTGAAGCAGTATTGCTTCTGATATTATATTTCTGAAGCAGTATGAACCCTGAAGCAGTATTCCTTCAAAGAAATCACAGATAGTGGGCAATCGTTCCTTCCTCATTCCTAATCCCACCAGCCCCCTTTCGCATATAATATTCCATGCTTGGTGTAATAACGCTCTGAAGATGGACAGGATAGCTGGAAGTTTGAATTAAATAGACTTCCTGTTGCGGGGAGATGCATATTAGGATAGCTCCATAGATGGAAACATTTTTTTAATATAAGTAGCTGAATATAGTCAGTCGCAAGTAGGTGTTTCACACGAAACACATATAGGGAAAGCCACGACCGCGTATTAAATTTGTGGCAATTGATGGTGGGCTGGGGCGCGGGGAGCGGGGCCGGAGATGGTGGCAGGTGCAGCGGTAAACGCGGGTGTGAATCCGATGGTGATATGTGGGAAGTCCTATTAATAGCAATCGTTGAGGACATTCTGGAACATTTTCTAATTTAGAAAAGGACGCGAGAATTGTTACACTGACGATTCCATGGATAGCATTCTGTTAGTCAGCCGAGAAGCCAGTAATCAAGATATTTTAGTAAGCTTACGAACTATAGTCAAAACCATACGGTGTTTTAATGTTTTATATTGAAAAGTAATTCACATAAAATCAATAGAATTGTAATGTAATGATTTGTGAGACTAGCCCGCAAGAATGCGTGGGACAAGGAACTTCTACATAAGCAAAGAGGAGCCAATAATGAAAGAAACAATAGACAACAGCGCCGCGTAAAAATAATTATTAGGAAAGTAATAGAAAACAAAAGGGGGGCAATAGGCATTGTGAACAGTGAATAGAACCCAAATTTAGGAACATTTTGAACCAAGAATCACGTTATTCGAGCCACGGGTTCCGTAAATATTATAAATGGTATAAATTGCATGCATGACGGCGGAGTTGAAGACATGGTGACCATTGTTGTACCTCTGAAAGTATATAATAAAACGAGTTTTATTGAATATCCAGTGAATGCCTGGGTGGATTTTGGCCAAACTTACAGAAATTATAGGGAAAAATATTTAGATCAGGGCAAAATTAGTTACGGCGCGGGGGGGAATTTATGTAAGGCTTTAATAAATCAGTATCCAGTTCCATAGCATAGCGAGCTAAGAAAGAATTAAAAGAGCGACCGAAGATGTAAGTGACGTCATCACGAGTGGGGAAGACGGAAAATAAAGGTTTTTTGGAAAAAGGAAAACGGGAAAAGGGAATTCGGTAATGTGATAATTACAAACCAAAAGTTAATAAAGCTATGAAAGAGAGAGTAAGACGCAAGATGCCCCAAAACAGTGAAAAATGTAAACATTTTCGAACATTTATTATGGTGATGGGCATATGTTTGGAAAAAAGACAGTCACTTGGATTGTGTAGACCAACAATGCAAACTGGGTTACAGACAGAAAGAGTTCGGATCGGAGGATGATCGCACGCGTTTTTATGTTGTGTTAAGTTTTTGAAAATTTTTGCGGAAGTGTCGTGTAAAACGTTGTTAAGTTATTTTGGTTGCATAAAAACAATTGTTGAGACTGAGTGTATCGAAAATTTATTTAAATTCATTTAGAAATTCACGAAAAAAAATCCGCATAGACAAAATTTACGCAAATTAAGTGTCAGGAAATAGGAGCGTCGCGAAAGATATACATATCGCGAGATATAGAAATAACATTCAGGGAAGACGCGATTAAGACAAAAAAACAATAATTGTGGATGCATTGGCAAACTTTAAACGGAGGAGTGCATCGAGGATTTGGTGGCAGCTGAGGGACTGCGTGCGTGAATAAGGCACGTGACAGCTACCAGCCACGGGCGCTGACGGAAGGTGACATCGCTGCAAAAAAGGGAAGTGGCACGAATTGTGCAATAACTGTATTGTTTATGTTTTTTTTGATCTGTTTACGCTCCATTCAAAAGAAAGAAAAGAAGTTCTGTCGAAGACCAAGTTATGCTATTAGGCTAAGGATAATAAGAAAGGTCACGACAGAATGCGCATTCTGATGGATGGATGAGATTTTTCTTTGTATTGTAATTTCAGTGTGTATGTTTATTTTTTTCTGTGTGTTTATATATTCGTATTGTTATGTTTCGTAAGTTGGAGGGGCAGATTGTGTTAAGGAAAAGGGATATCAGCGAAAAAAAAAATCCTAAATTAAATGCATGAGCATCCCAATGGCTCATAATTGCCGTGATTCCATGTCTTTTTATTCTGTAGTGGTATGAATGTTGACCCAGGCACGAACGAAACGGACCCTTTCTTCAACTCCGTATGGAGTGAGCGCGCGGACTACGACACGGTAAGAAATAAACAATAGTACGAGCTAGCAGAGGTACGGGCAATCGATAATGTGGCATCCAATTATAATTCAGAGCTAGGGCAGGGCAAGATAGTGCGCGTAACGGGGAAAAGGTTACAATCGTCGTGAGGTTTTGTAAGAGAATATTACAGTGGCGCACTAGCGTGGGCCATCGTGTTTGATTAGAAGTAGTATATTGTTACATTGGCGCCGCGACGTGAGGCGTCGCGGTATCAAAGGAGGGCGGAGAGAGGGGGAGATTATATATTACAGTAATATGTAGGTTATAAGAATAAATGTTATTTTTTTATTGTTGAAAAAGGCTGATAATTTATATTAGTTTGCCATCAATCTAATCATTGATTTCGATCAATAGAACTTCCAGAAATCGTGATTCTGTATAGAATTACACGTCCACATGCAACAAGTAAGGAGTAATATGTTGTATGTCGAACCCATGGTTAAGTTGAAAGTAAAATTTAATAAATTAATGTTAAAAATTTCACACAATCGGGGCCGCCAGGACACTTGCCTTCCACCTCTGGCATTCAGTTCCTGGTTGTCCTGTAAGAAATTTGCGATAAATAAAATAATTTCGCGAATAATTTTTAAATGAAATTGTTCAGATATGTTTATAGGCTGCTGTCGAATAGGATACCGAAATTATCTGATTTTAACCCGATTTACATGTTTTCTCCTAGCGAACGATTCTCTTTTTTTAGCGTAAGAGAATTATTCTCGAGAGTCAAGGGGCGTCTAGAAAGCAAGTCTGGTCGTCCACAAAAGTACAATTCCATCTAAAAACTTTATTGTAGTAGACACAGCACATGTCACACTATTTTTTCACACAATCACCACTAGAATTAAGACGTTTGTAGTCCTTGGGATCAACATTTGTATCACTGTGTCGTTTACGTTTGCCACGTGGAATAGGTACCAGTGTATGACAGCCACCTCTAAGTCTCGTTACAGTGATCAGAATAATGCTGACCAGCGAGATATTTTTGAGGTCGAGGTTTCTGATAGCAAGTGTTTCTGATTTCCCTTATGTGGCGACGTCTTCCGTCAAACAGGAAAGAAGATTAAGAATCTGCATCATAAAGATGGTAAAATGCATATCTGAGAACTAGATAATCGCTGGATAGATATTTAAAATCTAGATGTTTTTTTAAGTGTGAGAAATCACAAATCCTACCACTAGAAGACATTTGCAGGAGTGTTCGCAGTTCAAAAACTTTATTAAGAAATAAAAATGCAACGAGAGGAGTGTGTTAAGCAAAATATGAGTAAGCAAATTTGCGGGTAATTGCTAAGCGTTCTTTTGCACCGCAAAGAACTACAAACTATATTACCATTTCGTTTCCATTCTTGAACAAAATTGTCATTTTGTGGAGAAAGAAGAAAAGTCGCAATTAAATAAGATCTCAATGAGATAAGGATAATTATGATATTAAAACCCTTGCAAATTTAAAGGAATATCTGTCCAACAATTCGTTACAAGTAATTAAGCAGAGTTCAGCTTTGCTAAATACGCAAAATTCTATAAATAATTTAGTCCAATTTTATCAGTGGATAGACCAACTCTGACTCTTTTCCTAAAACGCTTCACGTCCAAGGATGGATAAACAAACTGACTTTTTTCCTGTAAGGCTTCACGTCTAATTTTGAGCTCCCTTATTTGCTCGTATCCCATTAGCCACATCCTGCACTCCACTCAGTGCCCTGCCCTGCGGAACCCCTCTTCTCGCGGCGCTAATGGGCGAAGTTGATTCGCGTATCAGTTTCAGCAGTTCTTCCCCCGCGCACCCACTCTCGCATTCAGAAGCCCTCGGCGCTGCACGAGACTCAATGTTGCCAACACAAGCGCGACTCGTTTCACATCGGGAAGAGGGCCGGGAAGAGGCGCTCGGCGAGGGGAAAGCGGAAGGGGAGCGCGGGATTCGGAAAGTTATTCCGGAACATCCACAGAGGGGGCGATTCTACCTGTGCGAAACCCCCCTCTCGTCCCCCCCACAACTCGACTCACCCGGCCTAAAGATAGTCTCACCTATCTGCCGCGAGGGGGAAGAGGAGGAGAAGGCGTGGGGTGAGGGGAGGGAGAGGAAAAGGAACGCGTGCACAACGGCGGAATATTAATAGACACAGGTCGAGGCGATAGTCCAGATAACTCCCGGGCCTAATTAATTTTTATGCAAATGTGACTTTTACAAGATTCCGCGCGCCCTGGAATAACTACGGCTTTCTTCCTCTCCGGCGCGCCCGGCGACCCCTACGTCCCACCTCTCCGGTGCGCCGCCTGGCGTTGTATACGGCGTCCGCTTCACGCTCGTGTTCTTATCTGCGTCCCGCTTTAAGTGCGCGGAGGGGGGAGTATTTATTCGACGCGGATTGCACCTCGCAAGGGCCGCTTTTCGCTCCCGCCGGGCCGGGCGCCCACGCGCGCGCGCCTCGTATTTTTGGGACCCCCCAGTGAAGCTCCCCGCTTGCGCTCTTCTTCTCTTTTTTTTTTCTGCGTCGACCGCGTCGCGCCGTGCGTCGCGTGGCCCCCGTCCTCTTTGTGCTGTAGTTTCATTAAAACTTTCCGCGACACGTCTTTCCCTACGCATGCTCGCTCCGCGGGTCCCACGTG